>JABASI010003931.1:0-15211 GCA_019776505.1 Tomocerus nigrus | reverse complement strand
CAGCTGACCACAGCAGCCAATGAATATAGCTGAGTCGAAGGACTTGGACCCAAATCGTAAGCCTGCATTGTGGGTATTAGGGACTTTCAGGCACTTTCTTAGTATATGACTAAAGGTATAACAGAATCTTTTAGCATCCCTACATCCCATACTTTCTCCGTAGAAAGCTATTATGAGCTTGGCATATATCAGACAGACACCATAATAAATGTGTATAGTAATCGTGTTTAGCTATATCTAATAAATAGTGCTCAAGTTTTAGTAAACTGTATATTATCATGTTGCTACTCTGGCATAGATAGAATCTTTTTCTAAAATAAAACTCCTATATGTACTACACAGAGGCCTATAACTACTGTATAAATTTCTATGAACTTGGCCTGGGATGCTATGTTTGAAAATGTATCCAAGAGCATGGAGTAGAGAGTAGAGACAGTAAACGTGAAATGGCGGAGATGTTAGTGAACTTGTTCGTGTAAGTATTATAGTATAGTAGTAAAGACGGAAAGAAGTGAGGAGAGCAGGGCAGGAGGCAGGACAGCCTACTACTAGGCATTCCCATTGAGAGTAACATTTGGTGTAAAAGAAGTCCAGAGAGACAGAATAAATGTATAGATTCAGTTCGACGCGACGCTTGGAAAATAAGGCTTCAGAGAATTGAAGATTAAGAAAAAGAAACGGAAGCCGAAGAAGCCGAATCCTGGGCTCACATCCCATCACATCAGTTCACTTCACTTCATTTCGATTCCCGTTTAGTTTAGTTAAGTTTAGTCGGCGGACTTGACTTGAGTGACTCACGCAGTCAAAGTCAAAGTGTCGGCTGTCTATTTGCCACAGCAAGCCTTATGTTGCGACAGCCTTCAACTTCATCCAACTAGAACAGCAATCCACTCCACTTTCTCCATCTCACTATATCCCCACACTCCACACACACACACACACACGTCACGGTCTTTCTCTTCCTGAGCCTATTTTCCTTCGTCAACTCGGACAAGAGCCTATCCCACACATTAAATATCTATATAGTAGCAAAGATATATATATGCTATATATTATCTGTCTATAGGAATTATATTTATTATAAGGGGGTACTTTTGTCGTATTATGTTACGTTGCATGTTCGCAGTAAGTAGGGACACAGTAAAAAGTGAAAAGCGTGTTACTTACCTACTTACTTAGTGTCCTCGTGTCTTTTAGTCGATGGTAGTCAACCCTGTCTATTATGTGAATCGTGTCGGCTCTTTACTTCTTCCGTCTCTGTCTTTCCGTTTAATTCTTGAGCATAAAGTAAAAATTTCACGCCTATCCATCCTACACCATTTATTATCAAAGTTTCGTTTTCCGTAATTCCTCGACTTTTCTTTTGAGTGACAAAGTCTGGATGGCTGCTCCTTATAATAATATATACTGTCCTTCTTTAGATGCTTTATTAACAGTGATATAATTTGAAGCTAGTATGACTGCTAGGAACTTAATCGTATTTATGTAGGTATCACTTTCTCTCTCTCTCTCTCTCTCTCCTATTTTCTATGACAGTCTAGACGGAACAAGTTTTTTTGTCTCTTTTAATAGAATAATATAGTAGAGGAAAGTCGTCTGTGTGTAGAGCAGTGTCTTGTCTCTCTTTGACTGGTTTGTCGACTAAGTCTTAGTGTATTATGTGGAAGAAACGGGGAAAAGGAACGAGCACAATGCAATAGACAACACTACACAAAGTCAGAATTATATGACAACAAGTTGAGTTGAGTTAACTTGACTTGAGCTGAAGTAACTTGACTTGGCTCCTTGATACACCAACTCTGTACTTGCAAACTTAGACTAGCAGAATCCACTTGGAAAATTTACTACAGGAAGATACAGAGAAATAAAAAATTGAATGGATTCTTCCAAGCATTTCTATCAACTTTCATTCATTCATGTCAAGTGCACAAGCATCAAGTGACAAAATATGTTTGTATTTATCCATTTACCAGAACGAATCAACTGAAGAAATATATACATACTCCCTCCCATACTACAACTATTTTATATACCTAAATACATAAATATAATGTACAGATACTCAGCAACCAAGACCTTTAGCACATGCATAAATATTATTTCTTCCCAACCATACTGTACATGTGCATTCATTTCTTCTAAAATATGTGTGAATATAAAAACAGCTATGATATTACGTACCTAGCTACAAGAACACAGCTCAAGAAAAGAAACTTGGACAAATAAATGTTGCATGCTAGTCAAGAGTTGTCAGTGGAACAGCTTGAAGGCTTATACACTCTCTTTTGTATTTCATTACAAAACGTCTTAGCAAATATTTTCTTATTATTTGCTTTTATAGTTCCCTACTTACCCGATCCTTCGTTTTGAGATATTTTCATATGCATTAGCACGTGTACACAGGGTGTACATCACATGAAATACTCAAACAACAGCACATTAGCACATGGTATAGTATACAAAATTATTATAGCCACTCAGCTTGGAACAGTCTGCTGACATTACGAGGGTAATTGCAATTGCTTTATGCTATTGCCATCATTAGTGTATTTAGGGAACACAAAACCTGACAGTCCCTAAAACTTTTAATTAAGCGTGGAAACGAACGTTCTCTCCGACTTGTTTCACCAGAATGGTTAATAAACCCAACAAGAAATAGTGTACGCCCTTGATATTCGCTTTTCCAATCTGACATGTAGTAAATCCCACGTATTCCTCCTTAGTCCTTACCAATCAATTTTACCAACAAAAAATACACGGTTAAATTTTGTATAAACAGACGGGCTCAATACAAAACTGACATTTCCTTTGGTAGACCAATTAATTTTCTATGTAGAATCAATAGAGGACATTTACTAGCTCAAGTAATACGTTTAGGATAGCTGGACATATTTTAGCACTGGTGAAATGCATAGAGACAACTCTAAAGTTAATATTTGCAAACTATGTTAGTATTATTCAAATTAGTGCAATTTACATTGGTAAGGACGTGACAGAATGCTAAAGAGTCAGTCAGTTACCTACTTTCCTTTATCGTTTTATACTAGTCACATAGTCCATTATCCTTGTAAGAAGAGGTGATACGAACGGAGTTGTATGTGTTATTAAGATATAGCAGCTCTCACTTTCGAATAGAAATAGAATTTCAACTTCCCTCATGAAATGAGCGATTAATGCATTTCCCAATATCTAATTAGTGCACGTGAAATCATGTCGCTGACTCGAAAAGACTCTTGCTCTACTTAACTCAGCTCCAGTTTCCTTCAGAGGAATTCACATTATGAGCGAACCTTATTTAATAAGGGAGTCGACACAGGAAGGACTGACGACACAGAAAAGACAGCCTACGCCAAAGTTCCAGAATTGTAAACTACGACGACTACTGAAAGTGAGCAAAGCATAAAGAGCATCTTTCCTTTCTCCATCCATGCACTGCCGACAAACAAACTTGCTAGTGTTATCTAATTGCGTCAGATTCCTTTCTGTTGCATTGCAAACACTTTCCTAACTATTACAAGTGATATTCAGCTTTGTAATATCTCCCATTTCTGTCCTCCTATTATCTGCTAAGTGCTTTAACTACAATCATTATATTTTATGAATGTAACTGAAAGTGTTAAAAGTCAAACTAAACTACTTCATTCTCTGTTGTGTGCAGGCGTATATTATTATAGTTATGGGTCTTCTCACACACATCTTCACTCGTCCCTAGATATCATCATGACGTTTGTTTCTTACTTCATACATTAGATTAGAACAATGCCATGTATAACTCATAAATAGATAAGATGAGTTTCTGCGAAAATGCAATAGCATAGATTATCTATTCCTTATTATCATATTTAACTCTAAACGCGCAGTAGACACTTCTGCGCCTCTATCAAACACGCAGGGTGTTTACAACGGAAGTCAGAAATAGACATTTCAATTGGTGCCATTCAAACGGTTAACAATTATGGAAATTGTTTTGTCTTCCGCCCTTCAACTATTGTTGAAACAAATATCACACTACTTACAAAATCATTTACAGAAATAACAAATGGCTATTTGTCAGCAACTAAATACTATGGCTTTTCAAAGTCATAGCATAGAAAGTCCCCTAACATCGTTTGATAGTTTAGCGCAATAAATACTTCCCTTTGTTTGCATTAGAATACAAAGTGACCTTTTGTTAAAAAATGCCGTGTAGCTCTTAAGAATAGTTAACGACTTTGTAAGATTTTCCTTTTTTCGAGATTGTTGGTTCTTCTAACGGAATTGTCAAGTCGACACAGTCGACATTTTACTCTGCATAAGCAAAACATCTGTGTGCGTGTGCATTGTATGCATAGTAAGTATATGCGACATTAATTTGTGTGGAGTCTTTTGTTATTTTTGTAGTAAGCAGAAGTGACTGAATAGAAAACAATGTACAGATAAAAGGAAGTGAAAACGTGAGCATAGACTCTTATGTAGCTATACACAATTATTTTGTGTAACAAATGATGATGGCAGTACGTGAGTACATAAAACATTCACGAGGCAAAAGAAAGCAAGTTTCATGCCATGCTGATGATTGTATTATTAGAATGCATTCAACCAGCTCGACTATTGTGTCCCAGTGAAAGTCCTGTCTTTATTTGACTGCGTATATAATTATGCAATCCATTCTCATATCTATCAGTTGTTTAGACACAGTAGACAAGATTTACAAATTGTCTAGCTGGCAGAATTACGATATTTTATCTGACACGAAAGAAAAGTTAAAATGTGACACAAATGACACGTATTCCTCCAAGTACATGTCCTCAGGTCTCATGTCTGCCCGCAAAATGATAAAGATCAATTCCATCATGCATTATACATTAAATTATCTACCTACATGTAAGTGCGCATTATGTTGACGTTATTATTTACCACTTTAGATCCCCTTTCATCAACTTACCTAACATCAATTGATAATGATAATGACTTGCTATGACCACTACTGTTTTCGTGCATCCTATTTTCAATCAATCACAATAATGTTATAAAAATCTTTAGCAACATAAAGAACGAAAACCTAGAATAGTATTTTGCCCGTGTATTATTTTATTATCTCATTAATTTTTCAGACTGAATCATATTATTATCTGTACTTAATGGTTACACCTTGCTTACACCTATATTTCCGTAGACAGACTAAATTACTGGACTAGCGTATTAAATTGAAAGATGTCTTACTATTAACAAAGAGATAATTTTGGTGTTTCTTTTGCCGACTAAATTGTGTGCATGATTCTAAAATTCTGCCTGCTCCCATTAGCTTTTAGGTAATAAAATAATGAGAATGAATACAGTGTAAGAGTACCTATATGGCTAGACCGATGGTATACACTATACATATTGATAATCCTGCCGAAATAGTAGGCCATAAATACATAGCGCAAAGAGCGGTAGCCTATACTTACAGCTTAGAACACTGCTGCTGCTGACAACAACATAATATTATCCGAAGAAAGTAGAAGGCAAGGTGTATGCAGTGCAAAAGTATAAACTTATCGGTAAACAGTATGTACATAGCTAGCCAGGTACAATGTTAGATTTTCCTGGGTGAGAACTCTAACAAGTGTTGGAAATTTTTATTACTTCTCGTTGCCGGTGTAGCCTTCTCTACCCGTTCTACGGGCTTCTTACTTAGATACATCTTACTTTACTGAACTGTAACATACTATTAGTTCCTATATAGTAATAACAGTTTGATATACAAAATATACATTTCTTTTCACAGTCTTTATATAGCTATGGTTAACTTCTGCAGCTTTAATATACGACTTAGCACACTTACATCTAGCTATAGTACAGATATATGTAGTAGGTGTTAGTAAAAACACATGATAATATTACTAGCAGCAGAGTAGCCGCTGTATATTCTCCTGGTTTTATTTTGGTACAGGTATCTGTATAGGAATTCTACATAGCAATGCAATGTTACTATAGATGTACCCACGTTACAACAGTCCAACTTGAGACGTACAGAATATAAACACGTATGTAGTATAGGAACGACAAAGAGTTACTAATAGCCCCGTAGTTAGGCGAGCACTACTTATATCTTTCCGTCTTATCCTTCTCGTTTTCATCTGTGGAAGTTCTGGTCGTTGCAATCTTTCATCAGCCTCTCTAGCTTATTTCCTCCACTATCAGCACTGGGAGAAAGGAATGAAGCTAAAGAAAGGAGAAAAGTGTAGCACACACAGAAGTAATACATAGTCTTAGTTTCACTCTTTCTTTCTGTCTCTCTGTATAGCATCCATAGCTAGCTCCTTAAAAGTTACAGGCACCAGCTATCTCAGGTAGTTCAGTAAGTTCAGGCAACTTCTTTCTTCTCCCTGTCTCCCTTTACCTATAGGCCCATTGTCTTGATTGGCTGAGGAAAAATTGCACACGAAAATTTTCCTGAATGAACAAATGTATTACTTTCAATGCTTCTAGTTGCTACAATCATTTGTTTGTTCAACCTATATTAAAGTCCCCATTTACACTCATCCTTCTGTGTAACTTAACCTGCCCTTTCCCTGCACAAAGCAACTTTTCGTGTCAAAGTATAAATAGCACGTTCTTATTTATTTCCCGTGGTTTGCCTTAGCTCGTTTTACATTACCTTCTCTTCTAGTATAAAAGTAGCTACAGTATTATTATGAAATATACCACCATAACATACCAAAACAAAAAAGCATCTGGAGGAAAAATAATAGTACAGCTATGCGTGCAATATCTTAAAGAATGTTACAAGAATTTCGTTGGTATTTACAAGAAACTGCCGCTGTTAGTCATGTAAAATAGAAAATCTTTAACCCTCTCTGTCTCTTTTCTATTGCATACCACAAGAGCGGAAACTGTAATGGTTAGCTGCGACAGCAAAATAACATACCTTATTCAATTAGAGTATAGCAAATTTGATAAGAATGGTATTTTTTCGTGTATTTGTACGAAAATAAATGCTAGATACTAGTAATTAGTTTCAAAGCCCAAACTTTTACGCTTGCGTTTAAATAAAAATGGTATAATTCAATAGAGAGGATCGGCAGCTCGGCAGCTGTACGGTGGTGCACGCATGTTTCACTGTGCGTCGGTTTCCTTCTTTAGTTAGGCTGGTAACTAACAGAATAATGTAATTTAATTTCCCCTTACTTTTTCAATGTCAATAAAGATTATCACTATTAGTCGTTGGGAGTCATCTACAATTCATGGAACTGTTCCATCGTGCCGATAATTTGATTTTCGTTTCTACCACGTAGGCTATAGTGCATACGTGTGTGTATTGCTCCTGATTGAGTTGATTAAATAATCTTTAAAATTCTCTATTCTGTGATATGCGCTTATAGGTTAAAAACGTCCCTCTCTGTAAAGTTATACGACGAAATTCAGGACGAGATGGGAAATCAATGTCAGATGTAATGCTGATATTTGAATTGTACATATAGTGCAGGTAGTGTAGTAGCTTGTGTGATTCGATGTGCAGGCTCTGCTCACGACGGTATACAATTTATTCGTCGGTACTACAGATGAATATCAAAATAAGATCAATATGAAATGTGAATACTAATATGTATATCTGTATATTTATGACTAATATATTAATAAAAGTAGATCTCTGCTGGTGTATCTATAAATAGAAAACGTCTTGAGCATATCTTGGAAATCAGTTTAGCACGAGAATAGAATGTAGTTTATTATTATAAAGCGAAGTACTAAGGCGATTTCCAGTCGACAAGCCTGAGCATCGAACCGATTTTCATTCTCTATTTATTTGAATGCATTTGAAGTTGGTATCTACGTACCTACATAGTGGGATATGGTAGGTAGGTATATTGCTTCTTCCTTTGGCATCACCAAACAATCTCAAATTGAGTTCCTCCTTCAATGATTTACGATTACTTAAGCGTGGAAAAGTGGCATTTACGGAAATGTCGACCTAATTTCATGACTGTGCACCGTTAGGCAGCAAAGGAGAAATAGTACGGGATGCTACGCACTCCTATTGCATTTGGTTACGGGTGTGAATGTGAAAGCAAACAGGAGTGAGTAAGTCGATCATGTCATCGTAAATCAGTTTAGTTGAATTTAAATAGTTTTGTCAGATTTCGCAAGTAATTTATAGTTCAGTTTGGTTTGCATTCTCTCTCTCCATCCAAATGTGCACACACACTTTCCCAAAAGAACGTCCATAGACGTATACATCATGTTTACGATTTCTCCTACGATGTTTATTTCATTTCCAATAAACATTAGTTCGGATTTCTTGTGCCTGCCTGCCTGCCTAGCCTACCTTGGCCATTGCAAGCATTAGCAAAATAATATTTATGTGAATCAGTCAGTGGAGTGATTGTAATTCACTGCCGTGCTCTATTGCTGAACAAATATGTACAGGAGTGAGAAGTGTTTGCACTCTAACCTAAACTGGAGCCCCCTTAATGGAAAATTAGTTGATTCCCTTATCCATGTGAGTGAGTACACAGGACTTTAGTTAGCTGAATGAATATATGAAGATGTAATGCCAATAGGAACAAATAGCTCGTTACACGCTTCAAGAATTCTACAAAAGGTTTCACTCCCTCAAATTCACTTTGTAAACTTGAATGAGTGAAAGCTCATAAGCTTAAAATCTCATTCCTGGGGCAAAAAGCGAAAAGCGCATCCTGCCTTCCCAAATGTAATCACACTTATTCAATCCATTTATTCCTTTCAGCTAAGCCACGATTTATTCCTGCTTTCACTACACACCCTATACCCACAATGCTACACTTACCACTTTTATATAGTCGACTAACACCTACGTAATTCTATTCATGTGTATACCTTATAAGGTATATATACACAATTTTATATTATAGGCATGGCTATGTATATCTAATGCACGATACAAATTTCCTAGAAACGCCAGAAAGAAAATCGCGGAATTCCCTGTTCTTTTTTCCTTAGTGTTTTACTGGTGACTATTCTGTGAATATAGTAAAGCCTCTGTGCATTTATATAAATTCTTTACCCTTCCCTCACTTTATTCTAGCAAAGCAAACTGAGTGAGTGAGTGATTCTCTTCCACTGTATTTGTATTTGCACTCTGAAAAACTCTTGCTTACTTTATTTCGATACTCTTCACTCGCTCAGCCTCTCTTTCACTCGTTTCCTCACTTCCTCGTATGTAAATTCAGTTTGTGGGAGCAGTAAGCGCTGACAACAACTCGCAACTACGGCAAATCAAGCCAAACCAAAGCAAACTAGTTCAGAGCAGAGAACTACACTGAATTGTCCCCCTTTTTATTCCTCCTGTACATAAGTATACTATTACTTGCTGGTGGCTACGGCTACATCGGCAACAAAAAGACATATAATAAGATATTGGTACTAGAGAAGGCACAAGTACCTAAACAGATACATTAACATGATTTAGACTCAGTTCAAGTACATCTCTACGTACCTAATACGTAAAAATACTGCAACAAATCCTGAAATCCGTGAGAGAAGCAAAACGGGCTTGCTGTCGACAGTTGTTCTAAATGTCACACGCTCACTCTTCCATCCCGTTACAAATAAACAGAAGTAAATGCATTGCCAAAGAAAATATAGATTCAGATACTAGAAGTACTTTGCATACATCCATACAAAATTTTAGACTTAGACTAATGGGATACAGACTATAGAGAATTGGACTGAATATTTTTCGACTAAGAGAATTATCTATAATTAGATGCCTTCATCAATCCTAGCAAAGCATAATTCCAAATGTTTCGTCTCACACTCACAAAGACGTAAGTAGTTTAGTTTTCAATGACATCTCTGTAGATCAACACTTCTCAACAAATCAATTCAATGTCATTATTTATGCATATAGTTCTAATAGGTGCACACCTATATACCAATGCAATTCGTTTAATATTTGTAAAAGTAGAAATATTATTTGCTATATTACACAGATGCGCAAAACGCCACTGTAGGTACTGTAACACTTTGCTTGATAGAGCACCTAAGCCCTAAGCTAATATGAGAGAAAGATTATTAACCAAAGAAACCGTGCTATTTAATTTAAGATTTTAATCTGTGCAAGTCAAGCTAGTCAGGGTCGCGATTTGAAGAAACTTTTGTGCGTTCATATTAATTTTTATATTTTGCACATCATAGAACAGATATTTGGATGGACTTATTCAATTCCACGTTTGTTTATGCAGTATTTTTTACTCTGTGTACCATTGTGCATGTATGTATACTTACGTTGTACGTATTTTTGCAGAGTTATTCAAGCGGTTATTGTGGATGTAGGTAACCCACATTAAAAAAGTAGTGTAGCCAAAACCAGGTTTCCTCCGCATAGTAGTAAAGATCAATCTGCCTCTGTGGTGTCGTGTGTTTAAATTTAAGAGGACAGAGCGTAATATAAATGTAAATGAGTGGTTTACCTGTTGGTGTCCATTGAGAAACGGCAGATATGAGGACGAGGATGAGAATGGGCTCAGCTAGTCCAAAGCCACTGAGTAAACACGATGATGAAAAGGGGAAGTGCTTCATAGTGATTGCATACACTGTAACTCCGTGACAGACAAGTCGCCGATGATAAATGATGACAGACGACTGTCAGGGCATTGATATCCTCTTGACGCACTCTATAATAAGTAGGCTCTCCTGCCAACCCTATTTGTAGCTCCTCGAGTTGTTTAAAATAGTTTTGTCCGCAAGTGTAGAGTAGATAGAGCTATAGAGAGAGAGAGAGCACTCTATGATTTGCACTTTTTATGTATGCAGTACAAGCGGAGTCTATCCGTATGCAAACTAATCGAGAAGAGTAAGTGAACCTGGTAATAAGGCTGTCTCTCTGAAAACACTCACATTAACTAACAGAGCCACAGTTGAAAGGGCTATTTGATAAATTGAACAACGTCCGCCTACTAACACCAGTAATGAGCACAATGATAATGCAAGGACTCTAGTGTATGAAATATTCGTGCATAATGCAAGGACACTCTTCAGTTATTCCAGTAATAATACTGAATGGAAGTGGCAACGTAATTATTATCAACACTGGCACAGCAAAATAATGTCAGCGTTATAATTTAAGTGTTTTACAAGACAGACAGTTGTTGGAAGTTGAATGCTTCTTCGCGAAAATGAAACCAACTTTACTGCACTATGCAATGTACTAGCAGTTGGTAGTAGATAGTCGGATGCGCACAGATAAACAATAGACCGTTGTTTTGTCCCTGGTTTGATATTGAACAGCGGTATCTGAATTTTGTCAGTCAGAAAGTTTCGTCGAGCTCGTAGACGAATTTCTCCGGTTTCAATCAACACCTGACTGTAGATCTGTAGAATTTAATTTATTTTTCAGCTTTTGACATTCAAATTCAAGAGGACCGAGAGGATGAAGAAAACTTTCGCATCCAACAGAATTCTCCTTTATTAAATAATACCACCGCACCAGTTCACTCTAATTTAAAGTTGACAGCAGACACTTATTATTACGCCAGTTCCACTTCCAACAACTAATTCTTTATGAACACAGTCACAAAGTCACAATTATTTCAATTTCTTAGCAAGAAAACCGAGCACAGTACATTTTCCAATCGAGAATGGTAATTGTAGTTTCCACTTGCGATAAACTTATTAGTTTAATATATTTCAAAAGAAAAACAAAATGTAGATGCTGTGTAGAAATTCTGTGCCCTAATGGAAAACAAAAAAGTCACTAACACTATGTGACAAACAGTATAGGTTCATGAAGCTAAGAAAGACAAGAGATTTTCTCAAACATGATATTTAGCAGCACGAATGACAGTGAAAATGAGCAAAATGCGAATTCTGTATTTAACAATGTAAACTTTTTACTTGTAGTTCTGCAGATAACTGACTAGGCAAACAACAAAGGACTCTGTAAAACTTGAACGATTCAGATAACACTGACTGGCAATTTCTTAATGGTTTCTCTTGAAAACTGCTGAATTGTTTTGTTGTTACTAAATAGACGAAAAAATTACCGTCTTTCACCTTTGACTGGCTAAGAAAATCATTTCCTTTGTTCTCGTCGAGGTTTTTGTGTGGAATGCGCCTTTGTCTTTTCAGTGTTTATTTTACGGATTTCCCTTGTACCATTTACTGCAATTTCCGGCGCGGACTATAATTAATTGCAATTCATGGTCATAAAACAGATTTCTTGCTGGATAATATTTAATATTAGGAATAGGTGTGTAGAGAGTGATTTTGTGCGCCTTTGTCACTCCCAGTCTCGTTCTGAAGTTTTGTGATGGGAAATCACTGTTCAATCATATCATTTATTCCTCTGGTCACTTTCCCCATTTAACGAGTGCCGTTTAGAGCTGTGGGTTTTCCGGTGAAAGTATTATTTCCACTTCGGTGATTTTATTGTTTTTTTGACGGCTGAAGCGATCATTCGTAATCACCTAAAAGAATTTTTATTATTTCCTTTGAGCTTTTATTGAGCCGGTGTCGTTCTCACAGTTCAACTCAGAACTTGAAGAGAAACTGAGGGAAGAGCCAAACGCAGCAGAATAAGCAACTTGCCAGGACACAAGAGCAGGCGAGTTGAAGATGGCAAAAACGATTATTACTGTTAGATATTAGGGTCCTGCTTCAAAAACTGCATGGAACTTATCGTGAGTTCCGTTGAGCGATGTATAGATAAGTAGAACTGTACGTGTAACAGTGCATATAAGTACAATAATATATCTGTCATCGAGTTTTCCACTTCGTCTGTTGTTTTAAAGGGTTAGAACGTTTGCACAAGTGTCAAACGCAAAGAAGATAAACCAATTTTTATCTTGCGCCTTTTTCTTCAATGTAAAGTACACTTGAAAACCCAAATCGCATCGAATCGAAAGTTAAGTTTGAAATAATTTTATGTGCACTGACTGATGATGAGATTTTGTATGATTTGAGGTAGAACAGAAAAGCCAGTGAGTCATAACTGCAAGGTTTTCCGTGAAGGTGGACGAGTTTTTTTCTTCTCTTTTTTGATAGCCAAAGTACCAGTTTTCAAACGTTAGAACAATCCGAATCCACTATTCTCATTACTTTAATCACAGGTTATACTTATCTTGATTATTGAAATGGCAAGATTAGTGTTGGAAAATCAAATGAAGTTTTTAGAATTCGTATGTAGCAACTGCAGTTTTGAAGAAAATTCGCAATAGGAAAGATTGAGAAATCTTTCTGCTTTTATTCGTAGAAACCTTTACATGTTGAGTTTGGGAGAATATTAATTTCGTGGAATATGTTCCAGTCTCATGACACAGTTGCTTGTCAGGTAAATTAAACGAGTGGATTAACGAGAGTGAAGTGTAGGAAAACGTATTTCGTAGAGTCAGAAGTCTAAAATCGATTCAACTTTCTAGAAAAGATATGAAAGATTCTGTGCAAATGTTGAGAAATCAAGTTTGTTCGAGATGACTTTCCGTTGTTTTACTTGGATTTCACAGATGAAAACTAATTCACAATTGGGAAATTAATTTAAAAAGGATGATATTTCGCCGACAAGTAATATTGCACTGTGTTACTAAAATCCTCTATCAATTTTAATATAGATACGATGGTTTCCATAATTTTTTCGCAAAATCGTAAGTTTATAAAAACGGCGTTTATTTCACAGTATTTCTGTTGTTCTGATAATGAGGTAACAGGAGTTAGTGTAAAGGGAAAGTAATAGATTAGGGGATCCTTTGATGGGAATTAAGGATATAATGAAAATAAATAGATGTGAGAAGATTTAGTTTTAGTGGTGGTGTTTACAGGATGTGAAATATATTGAGCTGAATTTGGTGCACAGACAGAACACGACTGTAATGCGTAGAGAGGAGACAGAACGAAGGAGCCGACATCAGACGATGGCAAAGAACGAACTGACACTAGAATTGAATTTCGTGTAGAGTTCTACTCTACCCGGGTTGACTCTCACTTCACTTCAGTTTCAGCTCGGTGCAGTTCAACTTTGGGCTTTTGCCTTCCTCGTCGACTGGGAGTCTCGCATAGCGTAACAGAACAGAGTTCGTTCGTTCGGACTACTGCTTTACTACACTATTGTAGTAAAAATGGCATGCTGCTACGCTGAGGAAGAAGCAGACACCAGCAGGGAAATATATTCGCGTATAAATACGAGCAAATAGACACATAGCCCGACTTGGGCACGGCACTTGCAATTTTCATATAGATATAATGTCTTCTCTCTTCATTCTCCTTCTCTACTACTCTCCACTCATATATTTCATGAAGGTAGATAGAACTCTTGTTTTCCTTCTATAGTGCACTAGTGATTTGACTGGATGAAAACACTAGTGCCAAAATGAACGTAAAATACTAGAATTTCTCTGGTGCATACATATGCACATCTATAGCTACCTAAACACTTACTATTAAATTGTATCATAGAACTTTCAAACAGCTACCTAAAGAAATGCTCTACATATATTATATATGCATATGTATTTTTGTTACATAGTTTACGGTAGCAATATGTTTCTAACTCACTTAATGTAGAATGAAGTCTATGAATTCCTATAATATAAAATACTAACATAACATGTAGTAGTATTATCCAACTTTGTATTTATAACAAATGACTAGACTTTATTTAATATTATACGGTGCAGTGCAGATAATGTTTTCTCCTGTTTAGGTGATGCATAGAAGAGTCAGCATTGCTTTAATATATAGTGTGGGAGTTACTTTGACTAGTCTCGTTGCTCTGTCTGACTCTGACTGGCCTGAGCTTTGACTGTTGTAAAAGAATCCCTGTCGCCGTTCCATCATACACCAGAAAACAAGAGAACAGAGCCGACAAGAGTCTGTTTGCTTGCGTTACTTTCAGTTTAGTTTGCAAAAACTTTCCGGCTACGGATATGAGAGAAGAAGTTTTCACTTTTGCAAAATCCACTTGGAATTTTCTGCAGTAGTCTACCACTACTGGTCCCAGTTCTCTTCCATGAATGCCAGTCGTACTAGTATCAACATGAACGATAATTCCAAGTGTACTGAGATAATTGAATTTAATGTACGGAAAATAATAACAGGGTGCAAAATATTTTTGCCTTTCATTTTCTGCCCTTGCGCGAAATGCCATCTCTTTAGACGTTGATTGAATTGCCTTTTATACATATAGCTCCTTGATACGCTTATCTTTTATGTAGCCAGTTCAAAGGGGTCTGCACAAATGTGCGTAAGCCGATTTAATACCTTTTTGACTTAAGTA
>JABASI010003930.1:0-15212 GCA_019776505.1 Tomocerus nigrus | reverse complement strand
TGCAATGTGATGGTATTTGCTTGCTTTAGGAATTACTCCACCTTAGGAGTCGATTCCGTTGTAGGAATACTATCCGACTTAGGAGTAAAGTCTGTCGTAGGAATCGAGTCCGCTATAGGTGTAAAATCTCGTAGGAGTGATGTCTCCGTAGGAATCAGTCTCGGACAGCGGGGGGGATGAACTATTTTTGCACAAAAGTGTATGGTGAAACAATAGTTCACCCGGTCCAATTAATTCGAGATATACAGTAGTATACTTATAATGTGCATGTGGTTACCAATTATGAAATTTTTATGAAACAAGGCATAACAGTATAATATTCACCATATTCAAATTTACACTACATGGGCCAAATGGATACATGCTGATTTTTGCTTATACTGATGACATTACGCTTACATCATGCTTACATGGCATAGTAATATTATGTTACTTCGTATTCGTAACGGACGTATTTATTTTGTGTATAGTTTTATTGGTACAGATAGCATGGAATTCTAAAATTGCTAGTGATGTCTTAGTAAGTGATTACTACATCTCATACTCCATGCGGTAATTAAACTAGGTTCCTAATTAGTAATTATTATTTACATTTCAAGTTACAAAAATATGTCTATTAGCAAACTTCACTATTTTAGATGGTAAAATTGGAATATTGATTAAAAGCACAAGTCTGTGGGGCCTACATGACACATTCGCAAGATCGCAAGAGTATTGAGCAGTATTGAGCATCGTGTAAAGAATTCTGCTGGACTTGACACATAAAAGTTCATGACTGACAAAATAATGATGATCTTCACTTCAGTCAGAGTTCTGGTTGAAACTAAAAGATATCTACACTATACTTTCTGATAGTGTTACACAAAGCATATATGTCTATAAGTTTTTCAGTAGCTGTAACTGTAACGGCTTAAAATATCTCTGCGAGGAGGTGCACAAACACCAGAAAATTGTACGTTTCTCATCTCCAAACGATGCACTCTGTGTCCGATTCCCAGAAATTGAAAGTCCGGAAGTTCTAGGGAGATAAGTATATTATCCAAAATGCAGAACATCCGAGGTATACCAAACCACCAAAATATCTGTCCTGGGCGGTCTGTGATTGAGTAAGTCCACAAGGCAAATATGCAGACGGACAAGAATATACACAACATCAAGAATGCCTTCCAGAAGAGAATCGTAAAGATTTCTAACCATGTAATGGCAATTGCAGCAAAAATACGCAGAACGGTCAAGCATGGGTAAAATATTAAATACCCAAGGGTCAAATAGATATAGTTATAAACGGTACTATAAAATTCGTTTGGGATCAACATGGCTGCTAACACAAATAGAGTTGATAAACGGCACAACGTAGACAAGGACATTTTTCCAACCTTTGTAATCTTGTTATTCTCACAAATCTTTATATTGAAAAAAAGTTTAGTCAAAGCTCGTCTTTGGTTGCAAATTCGTTGCTGTGTATGTTACCGTTTGTATTGAAACTCGCCTCTGCGTGTATTAACCCAATGAAATTTTCCAGATTTTTTTCGTATTTTCAAGTAGGTAATTATTCTAGCACTTTCGAGGGGAAAGGAATGACCTTCTTATTTTAATATACACTGGGACGCTTTAAAACATCCAGAATTTCAATACAAGCTGCAACATTATATTATGCAATAATTCATTCGCATTCATTGCATTCAAATGCATGAAGAATTCAGATGCACATTTTCAACATCAAGAGAATACTGTCATCTATTTACAAATGATCACCACGTTGTTCTTAGCGACACTATAAAATTGCAGCATCTTCGGTATTTCCAGGTATTTCTTTAAAACTCGAGAGCCTACGGACTACGGACGGAGCCTTAAATAAAAAGTATAAGTACAAAATGGCCATTCGTTTCGCATAAATGAAAAATAGGAGTCTTTTCCGTAAAAATAGCTTTCGTTGTTTATTAGGATTTTAGAAACATGGAATACAAGCAATTTAATAACTGCACTTTTGAATTAGCATTAGACAAGTGAACACGGAATTATTAAATTACCAAATAAATTAACACAGCAAACACTCTTTTGTTGTACTCGCCATTTAACGCGTATAGGTGTACAAAAAAGAAATACACAAACTAAGCTGATATAGATATTGTTGTACATACTAGGTCGTAGTAAACACAGCTGTTTATAAAAATTAATGCATTTTATATTATACCAAGATAAGCAATTCAATTGCATTTAATAAAACCAATCACATAACTTGTACCAGATGTTTCATAGCGGCTCAACTCTTTATCGTAGTAGTATCGTAGCGTTGAAATTGTTAAGCGTTGAGCGGGCTATTAGGCACCTACCTAGTACACTTACGTTTTACTGGAAAGTCTTAATTAATAAACTGACAACATTCACCATTATGGCGAACTATGCATCAGTGACAAACAATGACAAAATTGCGTAATTCTTGAAGCAGCACGATATAAAGAAATACGTCTGAGCAACATGATGTGTAGTAATTGAGACAATTAAATATGTGCTCAGTATACAGGTTACAAACCGCAATTTCCCCCATTGTATCATTTGAAAAATATTACTTACAAAAGGAAAACTATTTTAAAACTCTTTTCTCTTAAAGTCCGAACGTTTCTTTCGGTTGTGTTCGTTATTCGCTGTCTTCTGTCTGCGGTTCTGTACAACTTCTTTCTCCTGTCCTTGACCTTTAGCTTTCCCTACAACACGAAAAATTGGCATTGAATTTTTTTAAATAAAAAGCATAAACCTTGAGCTTCACCCATGTAGTTTGTCAAGATTACTTTCCATTTCCAAACAATAATAAATGCTTACCGACAACATCTCTAGGTCCTCGTTCAGGTTGATGCTGGTATCCTCTACGTTGTTGGTTATACGCGGCTTTCTCCTCTCTTCGACGTTCGTATTGAGCCCTTAATACTGCAGGATCTTCAACAAAGTTGTTGTGATTTTTGGAGGACGTTTGCACATTGGATTCCATTTCAGGTTCATCGTCTTCCGCAACCTTTCCTTCGTTGGCTTTTCGGTTCAGAGGATTATATAGCAGGTTATCCGGCTCGGTCATCCCTGCTCCAACCTGATCATACGTATCGTCGTATTCATCGTCATACTCGTATTCCCCGTCGTCTCTAAAATTTGGCATTAAACTTTCGTCGATGTAGCTGCTTCCATTATCATGAAGATCTTTGTTCACAGCTTTAGGGGCATTTTTCAATTGCTGAACCTGTGCCTGCAAGTTTTCAAACACTTTACTCTTCAAGCTGCTCTTGTCTTCCTCAAGGAACTGAGTTTCGTCAATAAATCCATGACTTCTGTAATTTTACAGTAAAAGATTAAAATATTTGCTATTATGGAATTAGATATTTCCCCTTTAATTATGACATTAGTAGTTTTTGGTTGCATTTAACCTTTTCCCTTGGTGAAATGATTCCTCTATATAGTTTTCCCCATTTTCAATAGCGACCGTAGCAGCATTAGACTGGAATCGCACTGGCAATTCATCTCGTACAGGGTCTTCTTGCACAAGGATAGACGGCACTGTTTGTGTCATTTGCGAATTCACATACAGTTCACTCTTGTACTTTTCCAGACGAGGAGGTACACTTCCCTCTAGTAGAGCATTGATTGTTGTTTCAGTTTTGTAGCTGTAGTGCTTGAGAACAGCCTGTAAGTAAATAAAAGTACAATAATTCAAAATACATATAACGCATTCGTTCAGAAATTATTTATAGATGATAGAGTAAACAATATATACCTCCACGTACGAGTCGGGCAAATCAGGAAGTAAGTCTTTAACTTGGCTAATAAGAGACTGTAACTCTACACCTGTGACGTCAAGTGAACAAGCTCCTAATAATTGACGATCGAAATTTGAGTCGTATAATGGGTCTACAACTATTTTCTCTACTGCGTACTCCTCACCGCATGCATAAAAACATGATGAGATTGCATTGGCCACGTAGTCTATTCGTGTTGAATCCCTGAAATAAGCATTCCATGGAGGTCATTTAGCTCTGCAGAATTATTCAATTTCCATATTACATACATAATATTAGAATAAAAAGACTTACACAAATATTCCTCGGCTGTAAATGTCCTTCATGTCACTTTTAAATGGAAACGCCTTCTCGTAATCATGAATGACTAATTTTTCTTCTAAGCAGGTCATTAGCGTATCAAAAAATTGGTCCAACCTTGGACTGTAAAAATAATTTAATATTATAACACGAGAAATGGGAATCAAAAAGTTTCACGTAAACGTACTATAATATTTTATAAAACACTAACTCGTTTGAAGTTTCTACTTTCAGAACTGTTGGACCAGCAAGTACCATTCGGAATAAACGTAGTGTGTAAGCCCGTAAAAGATATACTTCACTATCTAACGAGGGAAGATTTTCCAAAACTTTAGCCCACGCTTTAACATTACGCTCATAGGACGCTGCTAAGCTGTAAAGAAAACAAAGATGTTTTAAATAAATAGGCTTTATGAGCTTTTTCTAAACTTTAGCGATATGTAAAATACAAGTTTTGAACTACAACATACCTCACAACAAAATTAGGATATTCGTGAAAATCAGACGCTGCAGATGGAAATACTTTTAAAAATTTATACAGTGACACTATCGAATCAATCTGAAAAGTTATATACTCTTGAAACAGTCTTAAGTCCCATTCTGGTGTATAGAAATTGCTTTGTATTTTAGATTCCAAATCCTTAGTCATTTCTTGTGACTTTTCCATTAAAACTGAAATCACGACTTTTATGTTTGCAAGAAATCTTGGTTCGTGCTTCAGCACATTTCCAATTATTTTCGGTAAAAGCGGATTATCAGTTCCTTCGTACAGTGCGCATAAATCTTGCATTTTAGGAATATCGAACAGGTAGTTCTCATACAATATGGACGCCCACACATTAGGAGAAACGTGATCCACCTATATTGGCAGAAAATAAAGGAAATCATCAAATTAAAATATCCAGCCCTTTACATTCCCTGAAATTAGTATTTCTAACCTTTGATTCTCTAAATGTAGCAAGCCGCATATAAATCCGAAACACGAGTTCGTAAATTTCTCTGTAAAGAGGGCCGATTATTTCATGGTTTTGATAGGAAATGAAGTCGGTATCATAAAATCTCGGGGCACGGACAAGGAACGATGACAGCACAATATTGGACACATCCGGACAATACACCATTACCGACCAAAATTGATAATGCGGAATTTTCAAAAGCCATTTTAAGTCGTCCCTGAGAATTTCCATTAGGCCTTTCCAATGAAAGAGAGCAGTCTCGTTTTCTTCAATTTCAGTCAGGCAGGGTAGATAAAACCGAACATATTTCATCGTCACAGCCCATCGTTTGTGCTGTAAAAATAAAAATTCACTCTCATATTAATATAGCATTAAAATATGGCGCAAATTCAAAATAACTTATCTACAAGTAAAATTCGATTTGTATAAATTCGATTAGACTACACAGAGCTGTCAACGTAAAGCTGGGTCAAAATTAACATTTATTTAATATGCATATTTATGTGCAAAATGTTTTATTAAAGGAATTTAGATTTTACCAGTGCAGGGAACTTTTTTATAGCCCCTGTTTCCGTTTTGACTTCCACACTACGAGATTCCAGCGGTGCGTATTGAGAATCTTCCAGTCTATCATTGTCTTTTATTTTACTAGATGCCAAACCGGTGTCGGGTTTCGGAGTTTTCACAGACATTATTATATTAGTATGTTTAATACTTACAGCTCTAAACTACGTTGAAAAAACTTATCACTTTATATTGGTAACTACTTGCAGACGGAAACTCGTCATATGGTTTTGTTTTGCTAAGGTATAGCGTTGCAAAATTCGACTAAGCAGTCGACAAACCAAATAAAACGATTTCGTACAATATTTATTCGTATGAATATGTTGCTTGACTTAGAGACTAAAGCTAATCAGAAGAAAATGAATGAAGATTTCACACTTCACATTCACACACTCACTTTCGTGCCCATCTATTATATCAACTCACGTCACACTTCCTGCTGGACTTCAGAAGTGTCTTCTTATCATTCAGTTTCAGCGCCGATTCGGATGACTCATACCCATATCATCCCCTACTTGTTGTAGATGGCGATATTCAGCCTCTTTTTTCTAACCGAATTGCTCTACTTTTGCTGTACACATGCATATAGACATACCTATCTATGACCTAATACTTTGCTCACTGTTGAATTCGAATGTGTCGAATTGTGTTGGTTGACTCTTCTGCGTTTGCCTCTCTTTTATTAGGTTCCTCTGTAGTTCCGTTCCGTCTCCGTCACTAATGTTATCTATGCTGTATGCTTTCTTATAATTATATTATGTAAGTGTTACAAAGTTGATAATAAGTGTCGAAGAAGGTGTAAAAATAGCTGAGGCAGGCTTACGTTTAGCTGTAATAATTGCATTTTGTTTCAGCAGTGACAATTAAGTATCAAGTACATATACACATAGTGCTAAAAGATACAAGAACCCATAACTGCATACGGCCATACATCACACATTCACATGGGATATATGCATTATGCAGTTAATTTTATAACAAGATAAAAAACTTTGTGTATCTTTATACGCTTTATACGTAAAATATTCATATGTATCTGCTTTTATTTAGTATGTATCATTATTGTATCTAACGGATCAACACAATAATCACATAATCTTGAGAAATCTCGATATTTTACAGGTATGAATATCCAAATGCACCTGCCTATTACCATTACTTAGCCAGAACCACAAAAATTATTCAAAGAAATTGACAATTAAATTGATGATCTTCATCTTTTCTCATCTTCTCAGAGTCTCTTCCACATATAATAAGCCTCAAAACTGTCAAAACTTATATTGGTATTGATTATTGATATCTGTGTGAAATCGATGGAACTTTCAATGCAGTGATAAACCTCACTATTGACTGTTAAACTTCGTCGTTTACTTGTCTCAAAATTAGAAAAATAGATGATGGCTCTAAAAAATTTGTTGTTCTCATAAACTTTTGAGTTAATAGATATTCTTACAAAACAGCTGAATAGATAATTCAAGATCATGTACTTCTTTTCTGCTTATGGACATAGGTAATGCTTATAATTTGTTGGAAATCCCACTTTCCCACTAGCAACTTTTTTCTTTCAGGAAAAGTGAGAATTTATTCGTAATAATATTATGTGTTGTCCGTAAAACATACCTGTAATAAATATGCTGTAGTGTGATGTGGCACTGAATGGTAATAAGGTAACTATACTATCGTGTAAATGGAGTTACTGCCTACGGGTGCATTCGCAGATTGGAAACGAAACTGATTCTTATAGATATTATTATTTGTTATAGTATTTATTCTCCGTAAAATGTTGCAGAGCACAGTTTATTCTGAAGTAGGTATACCAATTTTAGTTTGTTTTACAGTATACAAGGATTCATTGATTCATTTTTCAAGGATTCATTAAAACTCGGATGATAATTGACGGGTAAAGTGTAAAGTAACGACACATTACAAAAGTGTGACGAAGTGCGGTGTATCGGCGTTAGTTTAGTGCTTACCGTATACTAACCGCAGCCGCACCATACTTTAAGTTTACTTTTTCTTTGTTTGGTTATCAAGAGCAAAGAAGTACGATTTTTAATTTCTTAAACCTTTCTCACTGGGTCGAAATATCCGTTGTGTCGTCTTACGTGCAGTGAAGTAAGTTTCATTAAGTTTCATTAAGTTTCACCTTTCATAGACATGTGTAAGTGCAACTGTACCTATCAATTGGCATTACCTAATTTCTTGGACTACAAACCTATACCTCTACACCTACATGCATACCTACGTCATATTCATACATACATAACGTACAAAATATTTTCCTAATCCTAATAATGCTTTTGTTTTTAATTGTACAAAACCAACCGTATTGGACTACTTAAGTGCTCAATTACTTACATGTTTTAAAAAAATCTATATTCTTATAAATGTTTTTGAGAACTACAATTGTAATTGTATCTTGTATCTTGCATTTACCGCATTGCGCTTTGCAGAAAGTGTGATTCATTGCAGCTAAAGACTACATAATATTATTACAGAAGGAACAGAGATTACCTATTACAACTTACATACAACTGCAATGACACCCTTGCTCCCATCTCTTTAGATGTTAAGGATTTATTTGTAACAGGAGCACTGTAATAATAATAATTTACTTTTTAATTGATGCCTTATCTATCACTCTGCATAAGATGTGCCCATATTTTTGGCAAATCCATTTGATGTATTATGCTACTCCCAACAGCAAATAATGCAATAATGGCGAGAGATTTTCGGCATTTTTATCTATTATAGATAATCTATTGAGTAAATACATTTACTTATTTTTATCAGGATACATAATGTTCATAGACAGAGTTCAGGGTCAAGATTAAATTGAACCTCACCTTTATAAACAGTAGAAATACTGACTTACTGTGTCACAGTCACAAACAGTTTCATGTAAACATGGACGAAGTGTTTACATGTGTATTAAACTTATCAGACAAGCAAAATGTTTCCGTCTTTCAGTTACAGAAGATTCTAATGTGGCTTATGGCTAAATAAGTATCGAAGATACATACGCTCTAATCGAAATCAAGAAATAATATTTCATTTGAATAAAACATTCAGGTACAAGCAACTCAAAGACAGAGATGTGGTTAAACGAAAATGGAAGTTATGTGTTTGTCATATCATAGCTCTGCGTTAGGGAATTTAAGCACTCCTGAGAGTTGTGTCAATTGTGACTGTGAGTTTATTTGACAGTTGTGAGTGATTAAATATCCCGAATCCTACAATAGAAAAGACAGTTCCGTTAATAGTATCAGACTGTATTTATCGAAATTGTGTCCCCAATGCAATTTCCAACTACATTATATGAACATGCTGATTGTCAATATTTTCATTCAAGCACACTTTCCCCACTTTCAATACGCACGGTAGTCGGTACCGTTTCTCATTTCCTACAATCGAACTTATCTAATCAACCAAGATACCGAATTTAGTTTAGGTACTTTACCTATAGATATTACACACTCAATAGTAAATACAACGCCAATGGCTCCAGCCGTCGGTGTCCTCAATTGTAATAAGAAACTAAGAAAGTGAAATCGTAGTAAATATAGTTGTCACCTTTAGCAATGGAAAATGAAACACTATTACAAATAGGTAACATTAATAAGATTGCACTGGAGGCCAGATTTCTAAATATTATTGGTTATATCGACTGCGGATGCAAAATACATGCCCTATAGACTACATAGTGATTGATTTTCTTATAACAAGGAAACATCATGGCATAAAATCTCGGAGTACCAATAGCCGACACATTCTCGTATTTGGTGTTACAACCTCCAAGAATTTCTCTCAACACTGTAAATTGTTCGCAGATTTGAAGTTCAGACTATGAAAAATGGGTTATCAGCTTTTCTGAAATATTATTATAATGCATGCGCTGTACTGCATATTATCTTGTTTTATGTATGAAGTTAAGCAAAATATTATTAAAAAATTGACGCGTAGAGCTTCTTGATAGTACTGAGCACTATATTGCACCTTCAGGTACTTTAGGCGCCCAATTAATGTTGGAAAACAACATTAAATTGTAAATAGTGTAAGTAATATCAATTGGAAATTGAAAAAGGTAGTAATGGATATCGAGATTGATTGCGAGGAAAACTGTGTGAATTTTCAGCAGCAGTCTTCAGAGTAAGCAGCATGGTAATTTTTAGATATTCTGTGAAAGCGAAACAAAAATTAATGAGCTATTCATGTAGTTACATTTTATTGCTACTTGAAAACACAGTTTCATTAGACGCAGACGGTGGGGTTAAAGTAAATAGAATTGTGGTTCGGTTTACGTGTTCATATTTACCTATATATAATCGCTATTATTGCGATTTATTTTCAGTTCTTCCTTGATAAAAGATGCCATTAATGGTCTTGACCAATGTGCTTACAAATAAACGAGATAGTGAATGTGAATCTTTCAGTTTATGCAGTACAGTGAATGACGAGTTTTATCCTTATGTACCAAATTTCGAGAAGGCTAATCCATAAATATAACCACGTCCAAACTATACACAGCACAATTCGATTCCGCAGTAGACGTAGCTAAGCTAAAAGCGTAGTTTGGTTAGTTTGGTATTTAACATTTACAGCAACAGTTTTAAGTTTGCTGCAGTTGTATCTTACTAACCGTTGTAAACACAGGTATGTATTTATTTAGGCATCTGAAGATGACACGAAGAGAATAAGTACACATAATAGGTATGAGGTTAGACTTCAGAGTTTCTAACGGAAGGCATTTAAAGATATCTCCAAAATACACAGAGGATAACATTAAATTACACTATACTTAGCATGTACTTAACATGTTGTGACATTAGAATACACAGATAGGTAGCTATATTTAAAGTTAAGTTGAATAGACTAAGAGAACCTTTCAACTTTCGATTACTCAATATACAGTTTCACACAGATTTACCTGCCGCAGGTATGCGTATCTTCAATGTTCTGGTCAACTGGAGCTTTCTCATTCCAAGGTGATGTGAACTTGTGAACTGCCTTAGGTTCACTTAAAGCTGAAAACTTATTTGGACAGGTAAGTCCACGATTGCCTATACGGTTACAACATAATAGATATTTTATAACAATTGGATGGGCATTTGTTTACAATGGACCTTCACTACATTTTACTATCTACCTTACCTTACCAAAAGAAAACAGAATATTGCTTTTATACTGTTGTCCTAAATTCGACCACTTAGCATTTATTGTATCCATTCGGACTAATACATTCAAATCGTATTTAAAACATTCCATTCCATATATCTACAGCAAGCTGATCGATGATAGTTATTATTTCTATCATACTCTAGTATTACCAAAGTAGATTTGGGCATTTAGGTTCTTACGTTTTCTAATGCCTACAATTAGAGATAACATGAGCTAAGTATAATATCTGCTGCTCTGTATGAATACAAGTTGAGCTTTATCCATAAGGGAATTCATTCAGTAATCTCTTCTGTATCTTTAAATTGGAAATTATTTCTCTGTAGTGTTGACAGCCCTTCAAGCCAGCATCTGCGTGACGTGAAGATTGAAGATATACAAACAAAAATAAGGAAAGGAAGGGAGGATTTCGTACAGGAATATGTATCATGCACTTGTCGACATGATTCGGCTCTAGCTACATACCATATAGTACCATTAGCATCCATAACCTACAAATGTAAAGAGGAGCAGATAGAAGAGGCCAAGACCCAAAAATACATTTTGATAGTGTCTCATCTTGTTCGTTAGCTCTCCAGCATGCTTTTCTCTCCTTGACGTAGTGATATTATGCCAGTTGCCAGCCTCGGTCTGCTCTGCCGTCAGTCAGTTTCAGTTTCAGTCCAAGTCCCGGAGTTTGTGTCTTGAGCTAACGATTCGTTTTGTAGCTTGCTGTGCACTTTACATCTGCGAACCACACTCTGCAGTGCCGGCACGAGCTCTTCTACTCAACCTGAAATGCATAATAATAGTTTGTATGGATTTGCTCTGATCAAAAATTAATATTGCACACATTTCGTCAAGCCAAGTCATACACTCAATTTATTCTCACTATCAGCATTCAAAACATAAACGTGCGTGCTTCTCCATTACTTCTGATTAAATCTTCTTAGCTGCTGCTGCGCCTTATCATTTAGTTTTGTTTAACATTCGAACATTGTACGTGAACACATATACATAAATGTTTTAAACAAGTGTGTATCTTCAGTTGTGTTTACTAACACATAGAACCCAATAATAACTCATGTCTAAAGTTTTCATTATTTATCAACAATTTCTAAAAGTTTTATTTTTGTACTGCACTATGTAGTATTGTTCAAACATTAAAGCATTGCGTGACATGGGCAATTGATTTATTGATTATAGCACATGAATTGCCAATTGTGATAAAGTGATTTGTGACAAGACCACTGGAGCTAACAGTTGCCATTCAGGCATATCTGTGTAAACAACATGAAACCTCCTGTGTTGTTATAAAATAGTGGTAATGAGAATGTGACAGAAAATCATAAGAATTCATAAATGTGCCATAAGTTTCTCTGATGTCTATGGGTGTTTGAGTAAACAAATAAATTGAAGAAAATGGGAAGCAGCGAAGATAACAGCAGTAGCTTAGATATCAGTGATCAAGTCCAAACTGCGGTGGTTGTAATTGAAACGAGCACAGTGGGGTCTATGTCTGCCCCACAGAAAGAGTTACCACCGGTGCCTCCGAAGTCTCCGCGTGTGTTGGCATTCAAACTGAGATACAAAAACAGATGTAAAGGAAAACCATCAAATGTAGCCAAACCACAAAACAAAGAAAATTTAGCATTGGTAGCGGTGGAGGACAAACTAAATGAAAAAATCGATGAGAACGAGTCCCGTTCTCTTTACTACGAGGAAATCATATTTGATAATTCTAGTCAACAAGTAGAAAAAGGAAAACTAGAAGACACAGATACAGAGGCTGATAAAGAAGTTAAGCGAATACTGGGCTCAGCAGGCTCGCCATTTTCTCAAATTAATAATGAAAGCGATATTAATAATTCGGATAGTGCAAAAGATGAAGATTCTCTGACGGAAAAGAACGAAGATACAAGTGCAAGCAGCAGCTGGGATTCGGACATGACTACAGAAAACGAAAATGGGATCATTGTCGGCACAATGACAGTAACACCGTTTCCTGCCAGTACTCATGCCACAGCTACAGCCAGCACAGTTCAATGTCCTCCACCGCCGCCAATACCCCGCTTCCCGCATTCGGATCCAGAATTAGAATCTTCAAGTGCGAGCACCACAACAACCAGTTCTACATCAGTCGATGTGAAAAGAAGCCATGAGAAAATTCGCAAGGAGAAAATTAGGATATACGACACCGTGCCTTTCACAAACATTACACCACCCGCGCCAGATCCCGGATGTCTTCAGGTTTGCCGTCCGTTACCAATTAGACCGGACGCAGAGGGAAAAGGAAACGAAGACGAGGATTTAGAAAACAGTTTTACTGATAGTTTAAGTGAAGAACACAATTACCAAAACGTAACATATCAAAAGTCAGAGTCACAACTGAGCAACATGACAAGTTTTTTTGAGAATCCCCCAGAGATTGCTAAAGATGCTGCTGTGAAGAGCATCTTCCACAGTGCCAATGGAGTGACGACCATAGAATTGGATCCCACTAATCCTGCTCCAGTAATCCACGCTGTCATAAATCTTCCTCCAAGAAGGGCCAGTCTGATTAAGAAGCGTCGAAGAACAGAAGATTTGACTTATCAGAAATCTTCTCGCTTATCCCAGATGATGATGGCCGACTACAAAGCCGGAGGAATCGATCGCCCTGGTGGAGCAGGCTCGTCCGGCGGAAGTATCCTTAATTTGGGGAAGAGCACAAAAAGCAAGAGTAATAAAGCCATAGGAATTAATGCATTGATCCCGGATAAAGCCAGAGCCAGCATATCTCGCTCTGGCTCTTTGGTTGCCAGCAATGTAGGAAAGGTGGGAAAATCCATGTCATCCGTGAAGAAAAAAGTTGGCTCTTGGTACAGTCGCCGCGTTAAGACTCCTGTGGAGACTTTTAGCTCCGAGCTTGGTCTTGATGCTCTCAAATTACCTATGGCATTCCCTTTTGGCTCCTCTTCTAACGATGACAATGAGAGTCGTGGAAGGCGAAGTCGCTCGGCTTCTACCGCACCGGATTACAACAGCGACGACGTTGATGGTCTTTCTGCCAACAATTTGCAATTTTCTAGTGATAAGCATCATGAGAATAAGAAATTCGCTGATTCCGCAGCCATCCTCGAGGTAATTATCATAAATACATATTTTCAAAAATTTTACATGCAGATTCCCTAAATCCAACAGTTTGTCTACATCTTTATAATAATAATATTATAGGTACCTGGTACTTATACCTATACTCATTATTTCTTAATGCACGCAAAATGTATATACGGTGGACATTGACATAAATCTAGATTATCTTGTACATAGATCTGTATACATGCACAGTGGTACGGGAAGATGTTTTCTTGTTATAAATACACAGCATGAAATTCGAAACTACGAATTCTGCGTACGCTCGTGCAGACATTAAAGACTATATCAGCGAGCATAAATAATGTCTTTCTTAAGTAGCTCATTAAGTTTTAAAAGCTGAGAGCAAATATTTTGCGAAATAAATAATAGCACAAGTTAAAGTATTTACATTAGAATCAGGTAGAAGATAATTGTAATTCTCTACTGAACGTTTTTGAGTCGACAGTTTTAAGATTAAAAGAGAAGCTTATATGAATGACCTTCTGAGGCCGCTTCGTGTATTATATTATGACTGGTTTACATGAATTAATCTGACAGCTGACTTCTTGTTTGTTGTTCAGCTATCTTACCATGACCCGGACACAAACTTTTTTTTACCGTAAGACTACCTAAGTATTTCACTCGTATTCTCTTTTTCAGAAAATAAGATGAGATATAGGTAATGTATGATGGGATGCACTTAAATATTTCATCCCTGATTCACTAAGCTATGCATTATGCACATAGTCAACATGTGAAATAAAGCTTAGCCTTTATATCCCTTTGCATGCCGGCTTCTGGCACTGAACCGCAATCTTGTTGTTTTGTATGCATAAATTAGATTTTAGTATTATATGAGCTGTGTTTGTGTTATGTTACCGCTTCATCCTCCTTTCATCTAATACTTCGTTTGTATGCAACTTGCGACTACCGTAGATTGATCTTCTCCATATCTTCAATTACTTTACCACATAAATATGTAGGCAAATCATCACAATTCATTTTTATTAGCAAACTGTGCATATAAAAACTCAGTATGTACAATATTGTGTATGAAAAATGATCAAGCTGCAGAGTGAGGTCTCTGTTAAATCGTGATTTACTTATGATGCTTTTAATGTATATGTCTTATTACGTCAGCTGAATCTAAAACGTAATCTCTAACAATTTTAAGATTTTCTTTGCTATTTGAACTCATATAGCAAGTACCGTTTCCAAAGTTGTTACTGTTATTGTACCAACAATAATACTATAGTAGTACGAACTATTAGTTATTGTTCCACCAACTTTTGGTTCTGTCTCCGATGCGTAAACATCAAAGTACAGCCAGACAAAAAAT
>JABASI010003929.1:0-15214 GCA_019776505.1 Tomocerus nigrus | reverse complement strand
AATAAGAGAATCATATGAATTACAGCAGTATATGAAATTACAGTTGTATTACATACAATTTTATCAATAAGTGTGACAATTGTAAAAATTTAGATGTAACAAGAGGAAACTTAGGTAGGTGCCTATAGTATAAAATTTCCGAAGTATCTGTAAAAAATAAACAAAACCTTTTCCTAGGGAAAATTTTCCATTGACGGACATTGACGGTTATGGCACTATATAGTACATATACACACATACTGTAGGTAATTCAACGTAGGTAAATATACCTTTAAAAGATTTTGCAGTTTTGTATACTTATCAATAAAAATATCATGCAGAATTACTTTGTGATGTGAATAGCATAAATCACCAAAAACTAGTCAGAAGAAAGTGAATTTGTGAATTGGCCGTGGTGCAGTATGGAAAGATGAAATCATGTTATGATTAGTATCATTCCTACGCGGATTGCAGGTGTATTTAATAGATTTATTTGTGTTGGTGTAGGTTGTCTAATCGTATGGAGATACGAGAAATAAATACTCTGGTTTACTAATGGCATCAGGTACACGTAGTAGGTACAAGGTACAAGTACGCGTAAAGCTTTCCAAGTGATGGCAAAAGTATTTTCATTGGCAAGGTAGCAAGTTGCAATTTTTCTTGACTAGTAAAGTACCTGTAAACAAAATACATGCACGCCAGGGGTTGTGCATAAACTGGCGTTTGAGGCAGAGAGAAATATAGTTCCATCATAATCAGCAATCTTCAACGGAAAAGATAAATTCCCTTGAAATAAAGCGATACTTTATGCATTTTTGTCGTTAAGGGACAATGTTTGGGGTTTTCGGAAAAAAAGAAGCAGAAAAGCAAATAAATCATGCTAGAAATTAAAAATTGACCCGCTATGTAACTCGAAATATATTTGCAAAGACATTGCCCTGCATATAATGATACACTTTAAACTTATTTACAACGGAAATAAATACTTTCTATTTTTAATTTTCTGCATCACGAAAAGTCTGGAAATTAGTGTGAATCTTTTTAATATTTTTCTTACTAAAAGCTCAAAATTTTAGCAAAAGAACTTTCTCCAATTGATATGGTACAAGTGGAAAGGCAAATTACCCACTAAAACAATACCCAGTGCCTATGTATAACGCCAAGTAATTGTTTATAGTTAATACATATATAAATCTATATGGAAATGTTGTATTTTCAGGATATCATGTGAAAAATTTGAACAATATTAAATAAAATTTTGTCTATGGGCAGTCAGTACATTCATTTCTGTAGCTAACCATTTCTAAAGTCCCACTACAAAGTAAAATTACTGTCAGAGTAGCGAAAGAAAGCGGTTCTGAACGTCTGTGTTTTAATTTTCCTGCTGTAATTACAACGTATTTCACATTTTTCTTCTCTACATCTCCTTAGTACATCATTATCGTTTGTTAATCACCCAAGCATATCTTCCCTGATCGAATTTTAACCCAAGAGGGGGAAGGAGAAACAAAAGTAGCGAGCCCAGTATACCGGAAATGGAATTACATGCCACCAAGAAAATAATCAACAAAATCTAAAATTGAAACCATAGACTGACTGGTCAAATTACAGTTACCCACCCTGTCGGTATTTACAAATTTGTAATTTAGTTCGACGTATGTATGGAAGATCCCTGACGTATCGTCAGTGAGATACAAAATAAGGCTATACTACCACTACTACTATTGTTTTATATTNCCCTGACGTATCGTCAGTGAGATACAAAATAAGGCTATACTACCACTACTACTACACATTGTTTTATATTTATATATGTATATATATATATAGTAGATAGAGCAGGACTTGATACCACGTAGGCAGTGGTCGGTATGTCCAAGTTATGTTATAATAATACATATAAGATGCCTAGAGAAGTGCAAGTATACTGGGCAGTGCAAGTGGAGATTGGCAATATGCAAAATGCATTAAGTAAAATAAGCACAGCACGACTCTGACTGTGCTGACTTGATATACTTGACTTGCTGGACTCGACTGGACTGAAGATGAGAACGAATTGTTGTTTTGTGTGAGAGCTTTGTAGATTTGCCAGGGAAAGAGCTCAACGCCTTCCGGTCCTCAGCAGCCAACTGACTTCTCATACAACCTGATCTTGAGCCAACCTCGTCCCTGTCAACTCCCTTTATTGCCATTTTCTCAGTTTTAATTTACCTACTTTTTGCATAGGTAACTGAATTTCGTGTTTGCTTCAGATACGGCATCGCTAGCTAAGCTACTTAATTAACTAACACTTGTTTGCACTTGCAACATTCTTATATACCTGTTGTGTAACTCTATTAACTGCTCTCCTATACTACGATTTTTCAGATTCGCTCACGCAGAACCATTTAAAAACTCGCAATTATTTTTACTTAATGCATGTGGTGTGCGGAGTGACGTGATGAGGTCAGAGGTGGATATGACAGCTGCCCCATTACCTGCGACTAACTTCCATCCAGCTTTCTAAATTGAATGCTAAGTGAGCTCCTGAATCTCCACCACTCTCCCTCACTCACTCACTTGATGAGAGAGAGAGAGAGAGACCAAAGCAAATCACTTTTCCAATACCACAATTAATAGATGACGACCAACAATCCAAATCCAATTCTGTGGGAAAAAGTATGTGAGATGTTGTTGGAGACGTGTCTCACTCAGCTCCACACTGTGCTCATTATTACCTTCTATTTCACCTGATGAATTATTTATTAAACTTCTCATTACAAACTCATCTCACCTGGATGAAATCACTTGCCATTACGAACGTCTATTAATAACACTTGATCGCGCCTTTCCTTTTTTTAATTGAATTAATTATATGAGATAGTATTCTGCAACAGCTACTCCACTTGTCTACCACAACGTTATGAGATTTCATTTGCAGATAATTATAAAATGACACTGCGCATAAAAATGTATACGTTCCAGGAGTGGAGCTGGGTTTTCTGTTTGAGATGCTGCACTGAGACAACTGAGAGAGCAAAGCTTTTTTATTTACTACGTGTTGGAGTATCTCGTAGGTACAACAGTGCAGTGCAAGGTGCAAGTTGGTAAATACGTGCTATCCAAATTGAAAAGTGTTTATTGATTGAACTGCATGGGTAGGTATTTTACCTATTTATTACAATGCTATGCCTGTGACCAGCAATAAGTTAAGTACTTCACATCAAAACTTAAGTATCCATTTATAATTTCAAGGTATGTTCGTTTGTTAGGAATATAGACATAAAAGCAGGAGCGAAGATACCTGCAACCTGGATAGGACAGAAAAGAATGCCACCCATATAGAAAGCTATCTATTCATCACAATCTGCAGTACAATAGAACTTATTGTTGGAGTTTCTTTAACTTAAGGTTTGTCTTGTCATTTGACGCGTACCGGATCTGCTGATATGCAACATAAATATAACTGAACAGACACAGAGGAGTACCTAACAATGTGTTCGTGAGCTCTTCTTTTTCTCACTTGTATGATTTACTTGTAAAAAAATTTAAAAATACAATTGAGTCTCATTGTCATGTGGATAAGTCCATATTCAGTGAATAAACATATCTAATAATATTCTAACAAAGCCACAAGTGATACCCAAGAGTATTAATAGTTGCCTATCTAAGCACATAGTATACATATTAATTTTTGTCATATGGGGACAAAAGGGAATCCCTGAAGTGCTACATTGATATTTATTATTTACTAATGTAATAGAAAGATATTAAAGGACACTACTAAATAATTTAGATATGGAAAATCAGAGCAGACACAAATTAATGGGCGTTGGACTAAAAGCATCAATTTGATTTACATTACCTAACCATAAATTTTTCTGGTTCGTTTCTTTTTACAAAATTAGTCATTGATTTTATGTATTCACATTCTCATTGTCAAGAATTGGCCAAATCTATGACTGCCACATTGCAGGATGATTTTTAAAGTCTATTAAAAGGGGAAACCCACAGTATATCCAAAACTGTCTTTGTAATATAAATAGATGGTGATGAGGATGAGAATTTCTTAAATTTTTTCTTTAAATGTCAAGTATTTCCTCCCATTAGAGTTGTGTGTGTTCCTACCAGCCACAAATACTCTTTATCCACAGAACTTGCAATGTCTTTTTGAGTTGAAATCTGAATATGAATTTACACTCTTATTTTACCCTATCCCTGAGACTTATAGAGACTGGCTGGATATTAAATGAGTAAACCATTGTAAAGCGGATAGAATTCAGTGTAGCTGTGGGGCATAACAACGGTGACCTTGACCTATTGAACCTATGGACGTACATGTTACTTTGAACACTAGCACAAATTTCAACTATGTATCTCAATGCGTTCATGAGATGACATCATGATTACCCAGTTGACATTATCCAAGTGACTCCATTTTTGAACACAATAATGGGCCTAATGACCTCTATAGATAACGATAGATCTATTTGAACGATTTATCTCATTCCGTTAAAAAGTCATCGTGTCCAGGACGGACGGACAGACAGATAGGGCATTCTATTACAGAGCAGCTAAGCTACTATGAATAATTTACAAATGCGACATTTCATTTCTCTGATTTTGACTAGTACGTTGATTTTTAACTCCTTGTAAACAATAACCTTTCTACGATCAATAAACTAAAACGAAACTACATTCAAAACCATTGTCAGCATTACTAAATTAAAAAATTAGTAAATGACAAAGAAATCAGCGTTTAAAAATATTATTAAAACTTGATCCAATTGGCTGTCAAAATGGAATAGCAGGCTGCTGCCAAGGACAGAAGGGATGAACTTATCCTACTCCTGGCGTATGTAAATTTTTAAATTTTTAGAGTTGACATGCGAAAGCAAAATCCACGAATCTGAAAATCTAGTTTTCACATTTTATTAACAAAATTTAAATTTAATTGCATAACACCGCACCGGCCGCTCGACAGGAACGGTTGGATTGCGGCAAATTAGTTTATGGTAAATTGGTATTTTAAAACTCCAAATTCGTGTTTCGGGGATTGATGTTTACAAAATTGAGCGTATATGACATTCATATTGGTTTTCAATGAAATGCAATGTAGGTAAGTGCAACGTGCATAACAAGCTGCAAACAGTTAGTTAAATATTATACTATTTGGCATGAAAAAATATTTTAGTACCATAGTATGAAAAATAAAATAATAATAGAGCTGCTAACTATTGAAATTCAAAATAATGAATAACAACGTTTCTTCGACACAAAATAGTGTTCGACCGAGGAAAGCACTTCCCCCATTCAAAAAATAACCATTCCCATTAATATCAAATTCAAATTATCAATACATAACTAATAAATGTGCATAAATAAATTTCGAATGGACTTTTGTCAATAGCGTCTATTTTCAATGACTGTGCGGGATTAGATATGACAACATCCAGCCTTATAACTTTGTCCAACTGTCGTATTAATTATGTATGTTTTAGATGCAACCAATTATATACATACAGAATTTGCAAGGAATTTATTTTATTAGATGGTAAATTTTAAGAAAAATTTTGTAAACCTATAACATAAGGCATAAGAACTATTTTCTTAATTTCCTCTCGTACCTACGTATATCAAGCAGTTTGATTTATATGATTATACTAAGTACAATAAATGAAAGGATGGCTCCTAGATGTAATGAACAGGACGCTGTTAGTGTAAAGAAGAGAACCTGTAATATTTCTTAAACATTTCCTAAATTTTGAGTTTAAATATTAATGCACATGTATTTCATATTTCATCTACAGATATTACAGAATTTTCTAACGAATTATATCAACGTCAACGCAACGGTACAAATTGTTTTCTCTTAGGTAAATGTACAGTAATTTATTCATCATTGTTTCCTTTGAAATTATTTTCCGAACGTTTTTTTTATTTGCAACCGTTTTTGCTGTCAGTTTTTTTACTAAATAGTAAACGTTCTTTCTCATTTGTTTCCTTACACTCTTTACACTTGTCTTGTAAATGCTTCTTGCAACAAACATTATCTGAAAAGGTGATTGATTAAATCAAACTTATTCGAAAATTCAGTTCCTTTCGAATAAGTAGCATGGTTTTCTTCGTCATGAATGGAAAATGTACGTATACCTTTCAATTGCCAAAATAATTCATCCCACTAATATTAAAATAACAGGACGACAAAGTTCAATAATTTATGCAAGTTAAATGTTATCTCTGCCAGAGGAAACAATTAAAGGAAATGCATTCGTATTTGTAGGAAGAAGCACAGTGGTGGAAATTATAAATAAGTATTAGTTTAGGTGGTTGGAAAAGAGGAGATGGTCGAGGGAGAAGGAGCTAATGGTGATATTTATGAAGTTAAGAACCTACGATTACCTATTTCAATTGAGGAGAAAATTGGCAGGTAGAGACTTGGCCAGGAGCACTTGACTATCATCATCAACAACATCATTGCCCAGAACACACCGGAGCCGCTCCATTATTTCACCACTTTGTAGTGCACTTAACTAAACATTAACGGATTACACGTACACACAAAACGTACGCTGCACAGATACTCACAATCAGGCAGGACCCAGGTGAACTCACCCTCTGCTTCCATTTTCATTGCATGTTCCTATTCATTATTATCATCATTATGTGTACCTAGCTATTTGGTCATAGCTTTTACTACTACATGCTCTGTAAGTACAGCCTAGCCAAGGCAATGTATCTATTAAGTGCCAGAATAATATTATTATGTTATTACACTTATGTTCAGTACAATGTGGCTCTAACTAAATACAATAATTGAACATCTACTCCATTCTAGTAGATATTATTCCTATTATCACCATTTCCCACAAAACTACATAACATAAACCGACGAAGCCAACACTCATTAATCCGAAATAAACACGCACTGGCAAACATTACACAAAACATAATCCTCTAAAACATTTTTATTACACATTACTGAGTCTTTATGTGAGGCCTGCTCAATTGTTCTCATTGAATTATAATTGTTGGGTACATGCGTGTATAAGTATATGTTCTCCATTTCTTTCTTTCTTTTTACTGTAACAGCTCACTAAAACAAAGAAAAACTCTCATTAAAAGGATGTACGTGCCTACAAATAAATAAATACAAATAGTAATTCATTTATACTTCCTTAATCATTTTCTTCTGAGCTTTTATTGAAAAAACTGGATAAAAAAGCACGTTCATGTTTACTTCGTTGAAGCATCCTTATACTTTACTAAATTATTATGTTCTGGGCTGTTCTAAAGATATTTATATTTTATAAACAGCATAATGTCATTAGCCTGCTCTCATTATTATACGTCTTAAAGCAATTCTTATAAGTAGCAGCAAGCTCAATCTGCACTCATGATCAAAGGATTTTCTATTACCTGTCTAATATCATCTTACCACTTACATTTGTATTTTGAGTGACAAAGAAAATATATCTGAAGTTTATTACATTTTAGTGCAATCCGAAACTGTCAGAGCCAGTTTCATTGACATTTACATGATTTTGGACAAAATTCACTTCCAACAAAAAAGTTGGCATAATAATTTTATGCTAAATACTTACAGGAAAAAAGATTAAAAATAATTCATACCTTTTTAGTAAATATATTTAAGTAATTTTCAGATCTCAAATGAGGTAAATGAAAAAACAGGAAAATACCAATGTAATCTTGTACGATAAGATGCAGTGAGCCCCAATGATTACTTACAATTAGTGGCAGAACTAAGGTGTCCCATAATGTAAAAGCTTGTCAAGGTCTTCTATGGCATATTATTATCTCAAAGAAAAATGGCGTTAGATTTTGAAAGAAAGTTTATTAACAAGGATACATAAAAATGCTACTCTATGAATGGAAGTAGGTACTTCATAAATAGGAGACATATTTTTGCAGGATGCCGTAAGGATTACTGCAATGTTGACATTACATAAGTAAGCACTTGAGCACCCCCAATTTGAAAAAAGGCTGGACACTCGAATAAAAAAGGGGCCCATCTGTCTACTAACAAGTAACAAGTTACGTACATTAGCCACTACATACTGACTGACTACTGTCATTATCATATAGGCAGGATATTTGTTAAAATGAAGGGAAAACTGCAACTCATTAATAATACTTAAAACTTTTTATACAGAAGGCTGGCCCAAAAGAATAAAAGAAATTGAAATACCCGAAGTGACAAGTACGAGTAAACACATCTCAAAAATGTTTCATTGCTAGCAATTAGGCTGGCTGCATTTACAAGCTATTAAGAATGATAAATGAATACAATGCTCAGGCAAGTGTGAACAGTTTATAAAATGATGGAAAGGGCACATTCACATAACGTGAGCGAAGCTGTCTGAGTGAGAACAAACTTCAGTAGTTCAGTCTTGACTTGAGTCTTCGCCTTGTTGAGTGCTCAGCTAAACATAAGACACATTGACATGACACACACACGAACAAAACAAAATTTTACAATCCACATTACTCTCGGAAAGAATCCATTTAATTGAATTCCGTTTAGCACAGTAGACTACAATATACTCCCCCAATAATACGTTTACATAAATTAAAAAATTGTACGATTTCCAATGTGGATAACGATGTAAAATTGTGTATTTGTAGGGTAAATATTTATTCCAAACCTGTGACTTTTATTCCATATCATTGCCAAGAATTTCTTTTTTGATTGCAATTACCTATTTATTTTGCATAAAATTTTGCAGCTATTTTTGGCTTCAATATTAATAAGTTCCTTCTAATAATATTGTCATTGCTATAAATTTTTAATTTATGTGTAGGTTTTGGGTATCATATCCAAAGGTTCCGGCTTCTTAGTCTAAAGATGTAAATATTTGTACAGCAAATCATCATTTTTAAATTTTGCAGGATGTATTTAGTATTTGGCGTGGTTAAGCATTAAAATTTAAATGTGTGACTTTATTTAAGTAAACACACAGCATTAATATTAGGTATGTATATGTGTGATTAATTGTATTACTTAAGCATGGTTAATTATCACAGATCTTTTAATATTCTACGAATATTTTAAAGTATTAATTCTGACTTTCTGACACTTGAATAAAATCCGTTGCCAATTCAAAAAATAAAAAATTGTGTTTCTCATTATAACTGTAATGAAGAAAAAATATTGCAATAAGGGTTTGGCTAAATAGATATTTTAATAAACATTATTTGGTATGCACGTGTAGGTAAAAGTGCATAAGAGATTTACTATAGTACAGAAAAGTATTGTCCTGAAAGTATTTATAAGTACAAAGGGTTATGTTAAGTGGTGTACAAGAAAGGAAAAGGAATGAAAAGAGTTTGTGAGTATGATAGTGGGCGGATGAAGAAAGGAGATAATATGATTGAATTGAAGATGCAACAAGATTCTGATGTTGGTTGAAGAAGAGATGGGCTAGATGCCGACAATGTGGTGGCAAAGATGGGAAGGGAGACGTTAGGACCGTAAACAGCATTGATCATGAAGAAAAGAGAGAGAGAAGAGAAGATGAGTGTAGATTTGAGCATGTAAGTATTGGAAGTGGAAAAGAGAAGATGAGAGAGAGAGAGAGCGTGGTGAGTCGAGAGAGGAGTCAGAGGGAAGATCTGAGAAAGGATGCGGATGGAAATGCATATTGCTGTTAAAGTGAGCTAAGTAAACTAGGCAGTAGGGAATAGTAGGGATGTCTATAGATAAAGAAGATCGAGATATGTTCGTTTAAGGAGAGGAGTACAAGTTCATGTACATGATGCACATGTATGTATGTCATGTCTATGTAAACTACATACGTACAAGTACATAATAGGTAGGTACACAATTTTATACGCCTAGCTTATTGTTAGTTACATTACATAGTTATCGTTAACTCGTCCTCTTCTATTAAGGCAACAGGTGATACGATAGTACACAAGTACACACATACAGGGAGTATAATAATAATATAAGAGGACTACATAACCTTTGGTTTACTTATTTGACTTTAGACAAAGTAACCTGAGCATGGACAAGATAGATAAATAGTAGATGGCTTTTGGCTTGACTAGTTGCTGGATATACATACATAATAATATTATTACATACTCACATACACACTTATACTTATAACAACATGTATGTATATACACATTATGTGTGTAGTGGGTCCGTGTAAATAAGTGCACACAGGTAGAATGGAGAAGAGTGGTGGAATATGTATAGGAATTTCGTATGTAGGATTGGATTGTTGTTGGAGTGAGTAGTGGAGCAACAAGTGGATCGAATAAAGCAGAGCAGGAGTAGAAAAGATAAAGCTGGTGCTGCTGCTGTTAACTCTTAATAAAAGTGAAGTAAACTGTAGACAATGCGAGTAGTTGATAGAGAAGCTGATGATCGTTAGTAGAGAGAACGAAGGAAGGGAACGCAACGCAACGGTGGGATAGCATATTTTTACGAACTATAGCAATTCGTTGTTTTCTTGTAGTTGTTTGTGAGTCGTCTGTAGATATTAAGCAACTTGTGTTCTTTTATCCTCTCTCTATATCTCTGCCTGGCTTTTGAATGTTTGGTGGTGGTGGCTGTGTGGCTGGCCTGGCCCCAGCTTGCTTTGCCTCTCACTGAGAGTTGACTTAAAAGTTGACTCGACTTGACTTGCTCTGCCATCCTCTTGCCTCGATTTGGTTTGACTTGACTCAGTTCAGCTCAGCGTGACTTCCAATCCCATCCTACTATCTATATCTGGTGCCTAGCATTTGTTTCGTCATGTTGCTACTAACAATTGACAATGAGATAAAACAAGACGCATTTCTCCAACTTCACTCACTCAGCTACTTTTACTGTGTGAGAAGAAGAAGAAGAAGGTATGCACACTAATATTATACTCTCTCGAGATGTGCTATACTTATACTCTTCCTCATCTCTCCACTTCAGGGGAAGTTATTATGATCCTTATTGACATTCCTATAAGTTGTAGCAGGGCTTTGTTACACAGGAAAATAGAGCGTCTCGGATCTGTGCTCTAGCCAAGAAGAGTCAAGTGTGGAAGGCACAAAGTGCAGTGCAGAATGCAAGGAGCCGAGAATGCGAGGAGCACACACAGATAGCTGGATGAGATTAACAGAGAAATAAGCGAAAAAAGATGGTGCCCTTCCTGAGCTCAGGTCATTATGTGCATTTAGTTCAATGTCAGGTGCAATTCCAACTTTTTCCTATCCACTCGCTTAGCTTCGTCTCCGAAATGCAGTTTTGTCGTAAATTACGTTAGATTAGTTGTTGATCTGTCGTAGATAAACTGTTTCCTCTTTCTGTGCCTCTTATTAATACTCCACGGAATGGTCCTTCACTTTTGAATCCTTTTCCTCCTCCTCAACTCACCGTTCGTTCCTCACTCTTTCTTCAGCCCTCGAAAACTCACTTGACTATGGTGATGCCCAACTATTTACTAGAAAGCTGACAATGAGATGAATTTAACACGGTACTCTCCTCTCTCTCGCTTTCTGACTCCAGCCAGCCACGTCCAGCGTCCTAGTCCACTTTCCAGTCTCACTTGTCTTGTCTCCCGTATACTAAACACCAATATCCAGACTTTATATTATTACGTCACTATTATTTACGTACAGATACATTTGAGAAGGTTGGCATGAAATATTTTTTAATGTCCCTACTTACTTAGTACAAATATATACATTCTTATCGACTCCCATCTATTCACCTGCTAAGCTCCAACCCTTTTCTCAGTTTATCTCTCTTATCGTCTTATGCTCACAACAAGACAAATGTAATGTTCCTTTCCGCTATATGTATACACATGTTACCTATGTTCCATATCTATAGAGCTACCTATGTACACACATCTCTAATGCCATGAACATCTATCTACACAACTATTTTTACTCCCTTCCACTCCGATCTCCTTACCTCACTTTGCTATAGCAATGTGATGCATACCTCTTGACAGACGCGACCAGAATTCAACTGTGCCACATCTTCCCTTCATCCCTAAACTATGTAACTGTCCTTAATAGTTACTTCTTACTCTTAAATCCTTATTTGTATCAAACGTCCTATTTATTTTATTATATCAAATACAACCATTTTTAACTTTTACCTTCAAACTCTTCCTGGAATAAAATGTATCTCAAAATAGCTGTAAATAGTCTTTGAAGAATGTGGGGTGGTCATAGATACTACAACGGCTTCTAAAACAGAAGGGCACTTATTTGTTAACATTGTCAAATTGAAATCATTCCTACGATGAACTTTACAATTTTTCATACTAGTTTCTACCAAGTTTTCTTTTCGTACGTGTCGGATGATCATTGTAGATGTTAATATATGCTTAAAATTTTATTGTTTTTTCTGATAATTTTAAAACAATGACCTATAAAAGACAACTACAATTTCGTCATAGGTAGAAATGGGAAATATCGCGGAATATCGCCAGCCATTACTAAAAAAAGAAGATAGATATTCTCTGATTGATACATCATTTTCTTCTTAGGAGAGATATTTTCAGACACCGATTTGCTCAATAATTAATCAATGAATCGTAGCCAAACGGTCTAACAATAATGTCTTGACAGTTCGAGATTAATGGAACCCTGTTTTTTAAAGTTTATTGGGAAATCTACATATTTAACAAGTTAGCTTACAGATTCTTATATCTCAATAGAAATGCTTAGAAAATGTAAAATTGATCTACTAATTTGCAGTCTTAAAATTTACTGGTGGGCCGAGTTTGCTGTGCAAAATATATTAAGTAGGTGAGTACCTATAGGTATTATCACTGCACATAAGTGGGCATACAAATGGGCATACTTTAGGCAAATGAAATTGTGAGGCATCAGAAGGGTCTAATCTTACAATTAGTTGGAAAAGCAATTAAGAGAGTCGTTAGAATGGTGAATAAGTCGTAATTGCCAGAATCGGTTGCTACTGGGCGTGCAAAAATGGAAGCGGCGTATTTTTCAGGTTTGTCATGCAGGGAATGAGCGGCAGAATGGTTAGGAAGAGAGTTCCGTGCCGAGGAGGCTGGGTGAGTTTTATAGGTCTGTGGTGCAAACGGAGGTTGACAAGGAGTAGACTAGTGGCGTGTAGGGTTGAATAGACTAAGAATAAAAGTGGACCCACAGCCCACAGCTTATCAGGCTGTACATGAGTCTTAAAAAGTTGACATCTGTTCTATTGACATGTTATTCTGATTTAGATCTCTGAATGGCCAGTCATTCCATTCTGGGCTTCCTTTTCCTTGCTCAACTTGCTTTTTACTGCCACTCTTCCAACTCGCCTCTTGATCTAATCCGCACTTGACTCAGATTGCATTTGCACACCAGCCGAAGAACTCCACAATCGAATTTAAGCAGACGCATTGTCCACGTTTGCCCTTTTGAATTGAACACAGAAATAAAATGGCTTTTCAATTGGATTCATTGCAGATTACTCTTGTCCTACAACACTTTCGAATAATGTAGATGTCATTCCGTTGGCTGTCCAATGTGCACTCATCTGAAATGAGCCCTACATATTCCCATTAACAGCTACAAATGTACAACTCATGTATAGCTAATGTAGATGAAACGATAATATTATGCCTGGCTACACAGAACTTAGGAGCTAACCATCCGTTTATAAATGTACATAGCTTTAAGGCATGGGCATGGCCAACGCAATAAGTAACTACCAAGTTGTCACATCGCATCATTATCTTCCAACTCCGTGTAATGCTCAATGTCAGATTCACTTTATTCCGAGCATTCTGACAATTACTCCTCCTGTACAACCACACCAGATTAGATACTTAGGAGATAATGGTGTGACGGTGTGAGGATTAGTGGCAATTTTTATAAATACCTACTTAATAAGCAACTGCTTTAATAAAAGCATACCATAGGATGTACGTATAACATTCAATATACCTTTGCTAGAGATATATGTAGTACTAATATTTATTGATGTAAGTTATATACTGTCCAAAGTTCAAACTGTTAAAAATATAAATATCATCTCAATACAAAATCATTTATTTGAAATATTTTTTTAGATAGATACATTATTTCCCATTCATTATATGTTCAATTATACTGATGTGTATTTAAGGCAACTTAATTTCAAAAGTAGTCAATAAATAAGTGTCGAATTATTTACATGTGACAAAGTTAAAACTAAACGGTTTTGTATTTTCTCTTTGGTATGCTGTCAAAATCCTGTCCTGAGACTTTTCTAAAGAATGTGAAAGAAATAGAGCGCAGAGCAAACAATTTGATTGAATGGAAAATGAGTGACATTCAATAAATAGCATAGAACTTCAAATGTTGAATTCATTGCCTATTTACCATTCGTGAAGTATAGGGGAGAGTAGTGCGTTAAATTCTCTTTTATAGAAGTACTATAGAAAGCTGGAAACAAACCAAGAATATTCAATTGAATGGTGGATAACAATTCAAGGATTTACAAAGTATTTATATTTGGCTGGAGGCTGGTTCTCGTCACCTGCTTTAAACCTTTGTAATTTGAATACCTACCACAACTACAATGTTTCGATAGAAAATCGCTTCAAAAGTAATCTGACTAACTAATCGTAAATCGGTCTCTATATTCCTTAGCACAGCTCACCAGAGACATTCTTTCATTCTTCCTAGAGTAATGCCCACTTGTCAAGTTAAATGGAGCTGCATGTTTGTATTCGGTATAGTAGGACATAATATGTATGTACAAAAGCCCTTTCTTCCACTCCCATTTATTAATAAAATTGAAGAGGAGAATAAGTAAACAAGATCATCATGTTTGCAACCAGTATAGCTTGAAATGTAGGAATCTCTATCGTTTGGATTGGAAACAACCTACAATTGTTCTTAAGTTGCAAAGAATTCTTTGTATGAACAAATAAACTATTTAATTGGAAACATTTGGAAAAGTGGTTACGATTTAAAGGTTTTTCCATCTATTATTTGTGTAAATTATAAAATCAAATTATAGGATCTGCTTGAACATAATAAGTATATCTACCTATTTAGTACGTTGACAAACGGTGCTCCTTATGGGAGAGGCAGTTAAGGAAACGTTTAAGTAGGTAGGTACCAATCTTTAATTTTAAAATTTTCTGTGTAAAAACTTGGAAAGATCTTTTTCGCTGAAACACAGCACATGCTTCGAAATACAGTGCTCGCCAGAGGAAAGGTAGGCACCGGGTTTCACATGTAAGCTATTTTAATAGCGAATTTAATAGTAAGACCAAGACGTTTCTAGGGAGATTCT
>JABASI010003928.1:0-15223 GCA_019776505.1 Tomocerus nigrus | reverse complement strand
AAAAATAGCAGTATATCTGTAATTATACGCTGCTTCTACTAGAAAATATAATTTTGTGCTTTCAGGCCATTGCTCATCATACATTTCTTGTGATAATGTCACATATGGAATGTCTTAATTGCTAGTAGCAGTGGAACAAAATGAGCATTTTAGCTTTTCTGCAATGAACATTATTGTTGCTAAAAAGTTTGTACACGACCCCTTGCTTTCTGGCGAGCTTTTACTGTTACTGATTGCCGTCAGTTTTCCTACCTTCAAAAAAACAGCAGAAAACCTTCCTCAAATGTTTTAAACACAAAAATTCACTCACCAATATGAAAAAAAATTAATGCTAAAAATGTTATAAATTCGGGAACAAAACAATAACATAGGTATACCACCTACGCACATCGAATGTCAATTTATAAAACAAAAGTAAAAACTATGATGTACCTATGTAAAAATGCCTACGACTTGGTTATATTGAGATGATATCTATAATTACTTAAGTTAATGGATTTTGAGCCCAGAACTGTTTGCAAGCAAAGAAAAAGTGGACTGACTCTGTGTTTATAATAAAATATACGTTTGTTGCTCTTGCTAGTCGAGAAAATGAGAAATACAACTGGAAACAATGCGTTACACTTAGTAGAAAATAAAAATCGATCTATTTAAATCCATTTTTGGTAGTAGCAGTTACAAATTCCTGTTAGTTAAAGAGCAGCAGTGAAAATGCAAAGCAAAATAAGGAAGAAAAATGTTTTACCACAGGAATATGTATATCTTCTCGTTGAAAATGTTGATGGGAAGAACGCAAATGGAGTCATAAGGTTGAGCAAGTCCTGCCCCGCCCACTTTGGTGAATTGACACTTGACAACTTTCGGGAAGATTCTATTCATTGGATCATTTCGTGCCTCTGGAATCTGATTGACGAGTCTGAGTACATCCAAGCCATACGTGCTGAACTCGTCGCCCAGGAATTCATTCATGAGATACATTTGAACGAGAACATTCACAAGATTTAAAATCTCACAGAAGACGTAACTTAAGAAGTAAACATTATGCGTTCCCGACTGTTCAGAGAAATAATCGAAAATAAATTGCGTTTTTGTCCGTTGTGTGTCCTTATCTACGAAAGGCCCTTTCATCCCAAGAGCCAGTCCTTTTACTTTCCCCCCTTCCCAACAATATTTCCACAAATAGCGAGGAATGTAGAACATAAATGCTTGAAAAAATAAAACAAAGCCAACCCATTGGTAGTAGTTTTGATACACTCTGTCTTTCTGCTCACGAATTATCAGCAACGGACTCAAACGCACTTCAACTGCCAAAACACAAAACCATTTCCAAATATTACTAACCTTCCAACATGCAATTATATTATGATTATTATTATCTACTACATCTATCTAATTCCGGCCCATGTATTTACATGTGGGAATTTTTATACAGTAGAGTTAGGGGAACTCTTACACTACTTTTTTCAATGACAAATGGGGTAAATGGTCATGTTGGTCAACGTCCGCCCTTACATGGATAAAATGCTCACTTGAACCACTTTGCTCTACATAAATACTAAAATACCAATTAGTTACAATTTTCAGAGTGAAATAACTTTGAAAATTGTAACTAAAATTGATTCGCGAAAAGCAGAAAAAGGAAGAGAATACTACAGATTGTAAAAGATACATTTTTTACCGAAAGGTCCGGTGGTGATGAAGGAGTGGAGCCAGCAGTAATTATCCATAATGTGAGCATTTTCTGAGCTTGAAGTGCAATCAATTGGATCTCCGAAGTATTGCCTTGAGTTAACAATGGAGGAGCAGATGATGAGAGCTATGAGGGTGACTTGATAGTGAAGTCTAAAAACATTGTTGTCGATGCAGACGGACTGTATTTTAAAAAGTGACTTGATGTTTCCGAAAATATGAAACATGTTATCTGATCTGCAGCAGATGGACTGAGTACTTTATGGCTAGAAAAAATTGTAATGAGGGAAATTAAGGCGAAGTCTTCTTGTGTGGCGGACTAGGCTATTATAAGGATGCGTTGAACAAGGACTGGCTATAGTAATTACTAGACATGCAAGGAGTCGGATTTAAATGCGATATACTAAGCTAGCTAAAGCTAAAAGGACGGTAGATGAGGACGTACATAGCACCTAGATGATACAACTATGAATGACAATTTCCGACGAGTAATGTATACACGGATACATAATTCGTACAATTAGATAGCTGATGATAGTAATGCGTAAAACGCTAAACCCAATTTTCAATTTAAGACGACATAGCAATTATTGACATATTTATTGTCCTATAGCATTATCCTACCCGTCTCTCTAAGGTTTAGCTAATATTTCCATATCCACTGGAACCACTGGCCTTTCTTCCTCTTATATCTTTAATGCCTAAAAGTGTGTCAAACCTGAGACACTTTTCATAGTCCATACACTACGCAGGCAGATATCACACAATGCTATATCCTACTCCAGTATACAACGTGCCATGTGTATGCGTCCCACTATTTTATTTTGAGAACTAAAGTATTTACAATACATTCTATTAAGTATTCTATTATTTCAATATTGCCGTTCACTTTCCCGAATTTTCGGGGAGTTTAGTTGAAAGTAGGTGGCTGTTGTGGCTGACTGTGGGGACTGTAAAGTAGCAAAGTGGAAAATATGTCAAGGTCTCAATTGGTGAAGCCGACGGAGCGAAACTAGGAACTGCCTATGCAATGTCTTGTGCTGGACAACATTTTAATACATGTCAGTCAATCAGATGCGACCTGAATGTCAATGCTTTATCGTTATGCTTTGCATTGGCGTGCCGTCGATTTGGATATGTCCCAATCGACTCCCGTCTTATAATAAATAGACTTACCTACCCACATCATGAAATGCTTAGCCACAGTTTACTTTTCTAGGTGTACTGTCCAAACAAGTAAACACCAAAGACAGACGGCTTCGTCGCGTGTAAGAAGTGTATCGCTCTCCGTAAATTCTTTTTAATTATTCACGCACACAAATGGCCATCAACTCCCGCATACTCTCCCGCATAATTCTCCAGTCCAGTGGCTAGGGCCAATTGCTAAAATGATTGTGCGTGTTGCGAAACAAACAATTTCTCTACATCGTCTTCGTATATTTATCCTTAATTAAGTTAGACAAGGAATCACACTGAGCACATCATGTGTCCTGTGTCCTCTTAGTATTTGCCTTACCCTTTGCGACAAATAAAGTAAAACTCATTTCTTCAGACAAGAAAGTGCCAATTAGTCAATGCCAATGCCAGGAATTTTAAATATAGCACAAACAACTATCTGTATAGTAATCAAAATGAATGTACTAATAAAATATTCATGCTCAGCCCATACACGTCATCTTTTCAATTAGAGGCTCGATCGTCATTCACCTTCATTCTATCTGTACCTATTCACGCGCAAGCTTTATGTAGCCAAAGTCATTGCAGTTCGGCTGTGGTTGATATTTTGGTATGCTCCTGTGAACGAGACAATGGAAATAATATTGCATAAGTTGTAAAAATAAATAATAATTATAATATATTAGTCTACTATATAGCAAATCGGTTTTACTGCCAGAAAAACTAGAGTTACCTAGATATAGGTATATACACTTACTTATGATTGCTATGTATAATAATATTTTGCGGACCTAGTGATCCTGCAAGATCCAGCACTAGCACCAATATCTACATAAGATGGAATCTCGCGCAAGCTTTATGTAGCCAAAGTCATTGCAGTTCGGCTGTGGTTGATATTTTGGTATGCTCCTGTGAACGAGACAATGGAAATAATACTGCATAAGTTGTAAAAATAAATAATAATTATAATATAGCCTACTACATAACAAATCGGCTTTACTACAAGAAAAACTAGAGTTACCTAGATATAACGTATATACACTTACTTATATACTTACTATACATGATTGCTATGTATAATAATATTTGGCGGACCTAGTGATCCTGCAAGATCCAGCACTAGCACCAATATCTACATAAGATGGAATCTGTGTATGTTTATAATGGCAGTGGATTATTGTACACGTAACTTGCACGGGACTAAAAAAGAAACCGTTATAGGTTGAAATTGCACGGTGATGAAAATGCGGTTAGAGTGAATTGCTTGGGAAAGAAAAGTCCAGACAAACAGAAAAGACTATCTGTATGCCATTTCCCATTTCCCAATTTCCCAGTCATGTCCACGTATATTTCCTTAAAAATTGTCACAAATGGCTAGGAAATATTAGCAAGAACTATACAAAGAAACACCTGTGGATAATGTACAGATACATCTTCATTCTATTCTAAAGTGCTCATCAAACACCAAGCGATTTCACTCAGAGCCTTTTCTTGGTCAAGCAATTCCTTCCAATTCCATTTTCATCGCCTTGCAATTTCAACCAAACATTTTCTTTCTAGCTCCATGCCAAGTTACGCGCAAGGGCACCCCAAGCAAAATAACATTTTCCCGTTGATGGGTAATATAAATGGAAATGACAGTCATCGTGATCATCTACTGAAATTAATTCGCTTGACAATACCAGGCACTGCCATACAATGTGGTTTTTGTAGTTTTTGATGCTTTACATAGAAATTAAGAGACAGCAGAATATATTTTCAAATGGTTTATTCTGTGTCCACTGCGTTTACTGTTATACTTTGTCGCGTGCTTGAATGATAATGTTATTTTTAATGTCTTCTTGTGCATATATGTACAAACCAATAAACTGTACCGGCATTTTATTTTCTGCACTGCATAATGCATGCTTGATAAAATTAAGATAATTTAATGCAACCTTTTGTTCACTCTGAGGCTAATTAAATAACTTTTATGAGCTATCCCAATCCTTATAAATAGAGGTATTCGTTATTCCATGCATGTCTGGTAATCATTTCAAAGGTAACATGCAATGCAGTTAATTTTAAATGATCTAATTTTGTCAAAACAAGACAATTCTGGCTGACAACTTTTAACTGTTCTATATATAGGTACGTAAAATCCAATTAAATGTATAATATATGTCATCGTTTGGGATGTCACTTAAGATTTCGAAAAGCGGTGTCATTTCAGCCTAGTGAACTGAAACAAATAGAACTATTGAACAGAATTAAATGAAAATTAAATGAAATGCATTTCATTCATTGCATCTGGTGCTTTTTCGGTTTGAGATGGGGGAGTGGGAGACCTTTTGGGGGAGACCTTGAGGAAGACCTTAACAGAAGAGGAGAAACTGTTGACTGTATCTGCGTATTTCTGGGACGAAACTAAAAACCGATAAACTTTTTCAACGTCTACAGTATTTAAATATTTCAGGTGGAGATAATGGAGATTCAAAAACTATTAATATTATCACCTGTGGTAGTGTATACTTACATAAAGATATACACGATGCCCGGTATTATCAACTGTGTTCGTGCTCATCTCCCACAAGCATGAAATCTAAACGGCATGAGTTATTTTTGGGGATAGATGAGAGATAGAGATGTCCTGAGATTGACAACATAAATGTTGACATAAGAGCTACATTTTACGTCCTGCTGTGACTATCATTTTGTTTTGTACCTACCAGAATGTAAGATAGGTACCTACATAGAAATAATGTCTCCGACGAAAAGGAGAGTCAAACTTTAATTTACCTATATTATTTTTGTTTTGAAAACGTATAAAGAAAATTAAAGGTGAAATTAGCCCTATCATTCCAGTAAGGTTTACTATACCTACGTTGCAAAGACAAATAAATTCTTATACTATTTAATAACTACTGCTACGAGTGTACAATGTAATATACTTATTGCGCATCATTTTCCTACATACATAATCTACCTACATGCAAATGGATGCGATGGGTACTTTATTCGATTTATTACTATTTACATTATTATATACCCTTAAGACCCTTGCAACAATATTATAGCATTAAGTTCATCTATAAATGTAGATACACACTATACCTACCATAAAGGATTTACTACCTTTATTTAAAACAAAGTACCGTTTTTAAGAAAATTAAATCTTTCTGTTCGGTACTTTCCGTTATATCAGGGTGACCATAATCACTTTTGTCTGCAATTTTTTTATGGTTTATTCATTTACAGTAAATAATGACAAGAATTTTATACATGACTTGTACTTTGCACTACTACTCATCCAGCATCCAATCGAGAGTCAATGCTACTGACGCTGCTGTTGCCGATTCGTTCGAGCCAGTCAAGTATTATAACACAAGAGAATCAAAATTTTGTATTGATATTTACTTGCAAATTCTGCTCTCCTAACTATGTAGATTACTTCTCTCAAAATATTATGTATTATCATTCGTTCATTTAAGTTATTAAAGAGAATGACTATCCCTGTCGAAGGGATGCAAATTAATAAAACTAATGAAAAATAGTATTTACCTTAAATCAATCAGTCACATTAAATGACATTACAAGTTAGCTCACCGTAACAGTAATTAATATTTTCAAGCGAAAATATTTCTTCCTATTTTATTATATAACGAGTATTCCATACTTCTACTTCATATTACATTATTTACATTACATAAGTATCTATGATCTATTGTACTTCTACTGTAGTTTGTATTAGTATCAGAGGGCATTCGCCAAACTGTAATTTTTGTAGCGATGTGGTCACCCTGATAATTTTCTGTGTCTTTATAATATGTACCGTGAATTGTAGACATTGTGGGGTATAATTCATTTTGCTTCTAATTTCATATAGCATTTTCTAAAATTAAGCAAAAGGAAACATGACCGTTGAAAGGAAAGTGTGCCCCTTCCCTTGGGGTATGGTACTATCCGACTATCGCCCTTATAAGATGAATAGAGAGGAGAGGAAATTGTATTTATTTTTATAAGGTGTTATAGTTGTATCTACTGTCACTCTCACTTTCTATTAAAATCGAGAGCAGGAGGATCATGAAATAATATTACCCTTTCAACCTTTCATAATATTATGTAGTTCATGTAAATAAATAGTCCATCTGGACTTTAAATCTAAATCCGAGAATAAGTACTAGTTAATAGTAAATAATACGTTAATTTTCACCGTAGTGAAACCAAACCGGGTCACGTAACATTTACTCGAACATATAAAATGCGGTGCATTTACTGTATTATTGACTAATTCAACGCTGAAAACCTTTCATTTCACATTTTAGAATCATAACTGATTCTTAGTTTCACTTATCGAAATTTCAGAAGATAAGGTAAACCTTGCTAGTCTAGTGAACTAAACAATCTTCGACTTTTTCTGGTTATAAACATTGATTCAAAAACGGTCTTACCCAAAACTCCCATAATAAGTCCTTTTCATTTGTGTGATAGCATTTTATTCTTTTTATTAACTTGTACTTTATATTATTATTTTTTTATTATTATTAATCAATAGGCCCCCCTCGGGCTATTGCCCATGGAGCCGACATATACAGATACAAAGTTATATTTAATATTGGTTACCTATATACTTTATATAGAATTTGCAAATTTTTCAGGAAGTCTGTAGAAGCCATTTTATTGACAGAATTATAAAAATGTCTTCAAACAGAGCTAAAAGAATGATAGGAAGAATGTTGATCGTTTTGCCCCTTCTTGTTGTTTTTACAACCGGACAAGTTCACAGAAAAGGAGCAGGTCCTTGCAAGGAATTTCCATTCCAAGAAAACTTTAACGTTGAAAAGGTAAGCTTTTCTATTTATGACTCTTTGGAAAACTACATAATAATGATAATATTTGTTTCATTTGGGAAAATAAATGGCATAATAACAGTCAAAGAGGATCCACCATGTATACTATGTAGTTTTGTGTTTTAATGCGAATTTTAATATTAAGTTGTTGTTGCATCCTTGTAGCCGTACCACATAAATATTAATGCTGAAGTGCCTCTGACCACTTCTACTATTATTCCATGAGAAACTATTTAAACTTCATGAAAAACCTTACTAATCATTTGTGGTGGTCAAGCAATACTAAATAGTTGGTAATATGCTTCCGTTTAATATTACAGTACTTGGGTTCGTGGTACGATGCACAAAGATATCAAGTTATGTCCCAATACAAAGGCAAATGTATTAAAGGTACTTATTTGGCTGGACCTGAAAAAGGGTTACTCTTAGGAAAGCTCCAATACAAGAAGCTCGAAGAGTAAGTAAAAAAATTGTTGCGACCGTCACATTGATTATTTTATTATGCTTTCTAGACAATTATTTTAGTTAGGTACAATATTATTCTTGTAATGCCTGTGAGGAAATACTTTTCAACTTGTATTTTGACATTTTGTTTTGTAGAGCTAGCAAAGAAAGTAATATGACTACCAGCGAAAGCTTCATTAAACATCACGGCAACAAGTTTGCTTATATTTTAAAGGGTGCAGCGCCAGGTAATGATACATAATATGTGTTAATTATGACATGCATGGAATTTGTTTAAAGTTTTTTTTTTAAATTTTAACTGTTGACCAGGTAGTGTAGACTTCTACGAAGTTTTGGACACGGACTACGAAACTTGGTCAGTGGAGTATCAATGCTGGGCTGACCCCAAAGATTCAAAAAGTCATTACGAACTTGCTTGGATTCTGACAAGGGAACCAAATGCCCCAGAAACTATTCTTGAGAATGCACTTAGAGTATTCGAAGATTTAAAATTGAGCACTGAAGAATTAGAGAAAACAGATCAATCCTGCAATTCAAAAGAAGAAACTCCAGCCGCATCTTAGATCCCGAATTGGCTAATTTGTATTTAAAAGAAATACTACGAATGTTAAGCACTAATGTTTACTATGTTATAAATTGTTGTTGTTGAAATAAATGTTGTTAATGATAATATCCAATCCAATGAATTACTAACACATACCTACTAGCTTTATTTAAAAAGCAAAAGCGATGGACGGTGGAAATAAAGTTTTTGCAATTAAGATAATTTTTGTATGTAGCCTAGGTGTACTGTAAGCAATCAAGTAGCAATAGTTTATACCATTATTATTATGCGTCTATTTCACTGACTACACACAGCTAGAAGTTTTTGTTAGGTGGCATAGGTGGTATAGGTAGGATGGTAATATCCGCTATGAATAACAAAAATTGGCCGACTCTTTTCTTTTTTCATAGATTCATTTTACTCGAGTGTGAATTGTGAATACTAATGGGAATCTAAAATCAAGGAAGTATTATTTGCTCGGCTCACATTACTCACATAGTGTTTTACTGTTCAATAGCTCTGGTTTTTAGGTATACCTTAGTAAACGTCTCTATCAACGTTTGTAATTGATAAATAACCTAAATATCCAGTAGTTGTGATCGGCGTTAGGGTCCTCTCAGTGTTCTGCAACAATTTAGATCGAGTTAGTTTATTGCAATCCATAAAAATGTTTGGTATCTGTGTAGTACTATAATATCTGTACGAGTCGAAGCGTAAGAATGAATTGTTCCAGGTTCCTTATTAATATCCGCTGTATTGGATGTGCACGTAGTTATCATTATGTAATTTAAATCGCTAATGATAATGATACAGTCTAGGTAGTCAGACAATAATTTGTTAAATTTTCCATAGACAAAAAATACCATACAAATACTATTACACAAACATCAGACTGGGCAAGGCTTTTGGATGATCGATCTTTACTACCAAGCGCTGTCTTATGTGAACAGTGTACACTTGTACACACAGTGAGAATTGTGTAGTAAATGACCTTCCAGTTGTTTTGTTGCTCCATATCAATGAATATGCATATGTAAACAGTCCAGGTGTGGAGAATTTGGGGCATCGCTATCATTTTTCTATTCCAACTTCCAATTTCCTAGTAGCAGCTGGCTGCCTGTTAGGCACACACTTGATGTTTAGCAATTACCTTTCGAAGAGTCGCTAGTTTGCCTTGAAGAAATGAAATTGTCAATGGGAAACGGCAGTTTTTACACTACACACAATCACACAATACTTATCTGTATCTCTCATAAATGAAATCTCAAATAACATCATAGTAATCCATGCCTAGCACCACAAAACAAGAATACCTACCTATACGCAGTTGCGCTCTATTATACTCCATCAGTAATCATAATTCATAAGCACCAGTACCTAATTAGGTACTATTATGAACCATATTATGTAGTTATATATTCATTAGTTTATTTTGCAGTAATAATATATGGACAGTCCACATAGGGTACTCATTTGTATTCTATAAAATGGAATGCTGTATATAAAACTTGCTTCTGTTTCAGTTTCATTGTTATTTCTCACACGGCTTCTTAAGCTCCTTATCTATATTGCTACACAATTTCCACAATTTCATTTAAATAGTGACCATTAAAATTTATTATTTTATAAAATGTCAAACATCATATTATTGTTGGGTATTATATTCAGACTTTGCGTAGCAATAACTTTGGAACACGCAGAAGAAGGACCTTGCTTTGATCAGCCTCCAAAAACAGTTCAATATGATGCTGAAGCGGTAGTCCATTTTAAAATTTTTATTGAAATTTTTCATACCATGTCATTATGTATATCCTTATGTAAAGTTATGTATAAAGGTACTCTCTTTTTGGAATTTCTTTCGTATACTTTGTATTTATTTTGTTGAATATCACTCTACAACTATACCTACCTAGTTTAATTGTTATCTATTGTTAACTAAAATTCCAGTCCCAAACGATATAAGCAAGCAACATCTAATCCATCAACCCAAGACCCAAACTGAATGCTGTTTTTATTTACGATATTTTAGTTTGGTAATACATCTGCGGTTTGGACTCATCAACTTTGGAGCAGGTACTATTTGTATCGTGTGGTTGCTGATGTTACCAGAAAAGACTACAAAGACATAAGAGAAAGCGAATTAGAAAATTCCTGCTTTACATTTTCTGCAACGGGACCAGGTACCGTAGATGTAACTGGATTCAATGGACAACTAAAACGTACTTACGAATTGGGAGGAGGAAACTCTCCCGACACTTTCCGTTGGAAAGCGTCTGGAAATTTAGACTGGGATGGTAAACACACCACAGGAGCTAACAATTAATTGACCTTTTCATACTTAAATTATTTAACTTTTTAATTTATTATTTAATGTAAACGCAGCCGAGACGTGGGTAACAAAGGCAGACGCGCACTATTTCGTGGCAGTCTCATGTTTTGCTACAAACCAAAGAAGCTTCACGGTTGCTTCCACAACAAAGACACTCCACCCCCAAACAAAGGCTGACATAGTCCAACACTTGGTCTCCCTTGGCTTCTCCAGTAATTACTTCTTCGATCCGAATGTTGCAGCTTGCCAAAAAAACAGTGGCTCAAGTGAAGGTCAATTTAACGGCTACGTTTATTCTGCACCTTCAATACCATTTCGCTATCCTACCTTTTATACACAGTAAAATAGTACAAATTATAAAATACATCACTATACATACATTATTATGTATACCTCTGTATATTTGTAATACCTGATACGATACGATATTTGTTCACGATGATGCGCGATGTACTATTAAATACAAAGCAAGCCACAGGAAACAGAGCCTGGAAATTATTATTATTAAAAATAAATATTGTGATGTTATTTAATGCAATACCGTGACAAAGCAAGAAACAGAGAAAAGAAAGCTTAGGTCGTCCCAATTCGTGGTCAAACATGTTATTTTATTATAATAACAGAATTTAGAAGAACATTTGTAACAAACTACAAACCATCAATTACTATTACTATGTGTTACTATATGTGGCAGGAATCGTTGAAATTGATCAAATAAGATTATCCTTGCAATGCTGCAAGCAGAAAACTAATAAACATTTTTAACTCGGAGACTCTGAAACGTATGAAAGAAAATAATGCGATTCACTAAGCATTATTTATTTTATTAACAAAACAACTTGTTCGACTGTTTAGACCCTTGCTAAGTATGTATAAAGGAGTCCAAAATTGATTCAAAAAAAAGTAACAGCATTCTATTGTGCATACACGTAATCAAATAAGTACATAATATAACATTGTCTAACATTTGTATTGCTTGCTTAAACCTAGTACCTAATCATAATAATGACTCTAACAAGATACTGTTACAGGGATTGTAATTTTTAACCGCACAAATATTAGATACTGCTTTAAATGACCATTTATAATATAATAAGGTGCCTTATATTTTATATGCTATATTATATACATCATTATAAGTATTCAATAAGAATCATGTAGGTATATTAATTTACATTCTATTCTAGTGCTTTACAAATATAACATTATGGTATATGAAATTTTTTCGAAAGGCATGATTACCTACATCATATCATCATCGTGTTTGAGGGATCTAAAAGGCATAAATTATATCTAGGTACCTATTTATACACCTACCAGTATGTAGCATTCTTGATGTTAACAGTAGAAACATTGTCGATTGTCTACCCAGCTCCTAATAGTCATTATTTTTTTATTATGAATAACGAAATAAATATCCCATAATACAGATAGGTATATTATAGTGTATTATTATGGTCAGAAATTAGAATAGGCGCATGAACTATGAGAATCAGAATGAATCTGAGAATCTACTTATAATTTAAAATCCTACCTAAGTAGTGTATCGCATAGTGTATACTTAAGTACAGTTAGTTGGGCATTCTTCTATAGCCTATATAGTACCTTTACTATTTAATAATTATTCTGCATAAGTAATTTTTGGTATAATGTAGGTGAAAATGTCACTTGCATTAAACACAGCATCCAAAGTAGCAATGAAGTCATCAAAATAAGGAACATAATAATAATAATATCTCATAATACGTGGTGGGTGTCGTAGAATTGAGAGCCAATAGCAGACAACTAAAATGATATACATACGTACATTTTGATCATGTATGGCCAGTGCAAATTATTTATTCTTTGTATGAAAGGGTAAATCTGCTTCATTCTTTGATGTAATTTAATAACATAAATGGATGGGTATAATCAAACGAGGCGTAGTACTTAAAGTTGAGGAAGATCCTTTGGAACAAGCAAGATTAAAGAAAGATAAGTGCTTTTTCCAACCGTCTGAAGGTCATGTTAACAATACGTTGACGAAATGAGGTGAAGTTATACACATTTGAGAATGTCAAACTCGATCCATGCATCGATTGTGCTTATCTTCATTTCTTTTACGCTTGAGATACTTTACTTTAAGCAACTGACTTTTTAGTCAGGTATTGCTAATCTATGTACATAGTTAATTGTGTATATTTATTTGTATACGAACCAAGTATTATAATATACTGTGTAACTAGTAACTGGGTATTACTACATACTACAACACTAACTTTAACATGTTTTTAAATGCAATGCAATGGAAGGCGCAAGAAATTCTAAGTAGCCAAATTAACACTATCCCTATACCGGTTATCCTAACATTACACAATTTCTTGCACATGGGCGAGTAAATATCTGCACCTTAGTGAAGAATTTTTAAAACACTGGCATACAATTGACCATTTGAATATTTTCGCTATTACACTTGGAGATTATTGTTCACTTTGTTATTGCCTGGATTATTATTTGCTTATGCCAACTTCTCTCTGTAATACCAAACAGAGTCTCAATGTAGACTGGTGCAGAATTTTAAGTTACGCTCAAGTTCACTGCTCGCATCAAATCCGACGATGAGCTCGCTCTGTGTACTTGCACTTTTGTTGACCTGCTTCTTAGGTCTTCAACTAAATAAATCAACAGCTCAAAAAATCTCAGTTATCAAAACGGAAATCTTCGAATTTGTCAATGACTACGACCAGTACTCAAACAGAAGCAGAAGCATTGAAGTACCTCCGAACTCGCAATTGGTTATCGGAAAAGATACGTCGATAGGAAGTCGAATGTAAGCAATTTCCTTGTTTTTCCATATTTTACTTGCGATTTGTTTTCGAGACTTCAGAAACTATTTTTGACAATTCTATTTTAGATTACTGAAATGCAGTGCCAATTTTCCGGTAAGTTATAGTTTCCTACGAATTTTTATAATGGACTCATTTTTGGAGAATTCTATTAACTTAAACTCGTTTTATCAATGCAGGTGCAATGGATTTACTTGGGGGATGGTGTAAGTTTATTTTTAATGAAGAAACATCTAACCCACTACATGTACTCGGATCACTCACTCAGTATTAATTTAATTTTGTATTTTTCCAATTTGGGGATTATAAACAGCAACCAGAATTTACCACATTCACCAACATTCAATGGATGGGAAATACTGGTACCCCTTTGAGATTTTCTGCCGAAGCCTCGTTGGGACTCCTCGGATTTCAACGAACTCTACGAGAGACAGACACAGGAAATTATACTTGTCGTAGCATCCAAGATCCAAAAGTCCTGTCATATTACTACATTTACGTTCCAGGTTGGCATATAATAATTCCCAATCCAAATCACTCACTGCAAAGAAAACTTTCTTCAACGCGCAAATATGAATTACATGGGGGCAAACAAAAAGTAGACTCCCAAATAATTAACATTTCAATGCTTTTCATTTAGGTCCCTCGTTGTTCACAAGCAAAGGAGGTGAAAATCTTACTTACTCGTACAAAGACTCGACTATTAGAATCCCGTGCAGCATATCTGATCCATCTACTGCGGTTACGCTCTGCAAATTTGTTCATGTAAGCTAAACTTGAGCTTTACTGTTTTGTGTGTCACCGAAATTCATGTAATTTCTTGTAATAAATAAGCATGTGTAGCAAGAATGCAATGTCATTGAAATGTTTTGCGTCATTGAACAATAACATCGTGATTATTGCAATTCACACTCAGTGCATTGCGAAATGATTTCAAATGTTGCAAAATGTTGTTATCTAGACCACTTTGCAATGTCCTGTAAAGGATGGGAAGTACAAATATGATTCCAAAAGAGGTTTCCAGCTAAACTTGTGGGAACAAGCGAATCCAAGTGGTACATATGTGTGTGCCGGAAACAATTATATCAAGAAATTATATCAAGTTATAGAATACACGCTCGTGCCGACATCTCAACCAACTTGTTAGTCAAATATTTTTATCCGATTTATTTTTTTTCCATGCTTTACATGGTAATATTACTAAGAAAGTATCTGATACAAGATTTATAGTAATTGATAAAATCCTCTATTACTGTTCATTAGCTAAAGATCCTTGTGCATCTTCACCCTGTGGCTATCAGGTAAACACATTACTTGTCAAGTTGTCAGTATGTAACTTTACTTTGATTTACTATATTTATATGTT
>JABASI010003927.1:0-15224 GCA_019776505.1 Tomocerus nigrus | reverse complement strand
CGCATTAAATATTTTTCCCATTTTATCTAGTAGTCTCACCGGCGGATATTGTTTATTAGGTGTGTAACATATTCCTGCTAGCTATTTACAAATACTATCACCATGTTCATAAACAGAAGTAGCGGTTTACCATAAATATTATGTTATCTTCCTTCTGTCGAACTAGTACAACGTAATTAGTTTGTTATTTTATTTACATTTGAGCTTTGGCAATGGCAAACGCATGCATCGTTCAGAATGTCAGTATAAATAGGTACATTAGGTAGCCAACTACAGATGTTAATACCTGTACATGTAATTAGTAAATGGGAGATAAGGATAGTTTACTTCAAGACGATGAGATCCACAAGTAACGTAGCTATAAATAATCTGTCATTGCATTGGAGATATTTTGAAAAATAGAAGGCAAGTAGAAATATTGTCAGTCGACTCTTGTGCAGATAAAAATCTTCAACTGAACATACCCAGATTTGTTTATATTATCTGCATAGAGTTTTTATGGTGTTTGTTACAACTTTTTAGACAGATTACCGCGGAAGCATTCATGTTGTCATGCACAAGGTGACCTGGAAAATTTCAGCCTAACATTCAAGAACACTGTTTACTTGTGTTATTCATAAAAGCGTTGTAAATGGATACAAATATGCCCATTTATGTAGGTGTTATGTTACAAGATTGATAGATTTTTAAAAGCATGCCCTATTTCCTTTCATGGCGAATACAGCCAAGTCAGTTGTCCAATATATTTGGAGTTATCACATTTATATTAGTACCTACTAGTAAATTCTGGAATCGGGACTAGGCCTGTTCATAAATAAATAAAATACGCTTGCTGAGTTGGTACATATGAAAAAGATGGAATAATAAACACATTTAGTAAAAACATGAGTTGTTGGTGGGTTGGTAAAAAAGAGGATGGATTATCTTATAAACATGCCATTTTCCCGACTGTCACTTATGGTAATTAAATGTCATATCGGAATTTCTAGTTGCTGCGCTCAAGAAAAATACAACAAGTGAATACTGTGGCTGTCTCATTTCATTATTCCTGCTTTGTAGATTTCGGAAAGGTACCTACTTACTAAAGTTTCTTTGTGGGTAACAAAAGAAGTTTGAATATGAGGCATTATTAAGAAAAGTATGAGAATGGAGGGTATTATTAATAAGTTTCCTGCACTGTATTCGTGCTTGTAGCAGGAACACGCCGTAACACGCGTGAGCCAATGACCTTTGTCACGGCATTTGACTATCATCTCTCTCTAGCATATCTCACCGTTTTTGTGACCCTATTTTCCAAACATCCTATTATTCATGGTGCGGAAGGTGTTTTTGATTACATTAAAATTTCCACAATGAATGAATGGGAAATTAATAACGCTCCGTAGGTTCATTTCTCTGTGTACATATTTAAATATGAAATAGGTGGGCACTGCCTGCATGTTCCAAGATATTTTGGCCTTGATGATTGTAAATGATGATGATGGATATACTTACGGCTTTTCTCCTAATTTTACTCGCAACATTTTCACAAACCCTAGAAATTCTTAGCTACTCTATACATACATAATATTATTATTATACTTTGTAACTATGTACAGAGATATAAACAATTACGTTGTAGTGCATTAGTAAGTAGGTATACTCAAAGGGAATGCCAAAAAGTGTACCTATCCGTAACTATATCTACATTAATTCGTCACGACAAAGCGATAACTAAACTAAGAATTTAAATGTCAGTAATTTTATAAGTATAGTGGACAGGGCAAAGTGAAGAATTAGAATGCGCAAAAAGTAGAGCACTTTTTAATGACAAGACGAAAAGAAATATGTCAGTCTATGTTAAGGTATGAATAAAAGCATTAAAATGCTCAACTTCATTTTATTCTTCAGTTTAGTCATTGGAACAGTGGCACATATCACTCTGGCTTAATTTTTAAGCTCCTTTTGCTATATGTGTAATTATGGTTTACAAATAGACGAACCTAAGTATATTAATATATCTGTAGTATTATTATTATTAATCGTAAAGTATAGAGCATTTGAACTAATTCCAATTATTTACTTCTCTTTTTTTCAGATTTTGAATATCGATTGCATTGAAACGTGGAGTCTGCTCTACGCTCTGAACAGTATGCTGGTTTACTACATATTTTCCGTGATGTAATATGTAATTTGTGCATAGTATGAACATAATGACTTACATTATCGTTATCTGAAGATTAACGGCTCAGCACATATGAACATCGTTCCTTTACCAACTGCTATTATATATACCGAAAAAAACAAGTCACAGCGTGCTGTAGTGCAGTGCAGTGAAATTGTTTTGCAAATTTAGCAGGCATTCGGGTGTCGGATTGAAAACTACTTACTGACTTGGGGAGGACAGCCGTTATTAGTGCAGTGCACCGGGAAATGTGCAGGAGTCAAGATGGCTGTGTCTCCTCTTCATAAATCACTTTTGGTGGTAATTTTTCTCGGCGTCACTTTGTGTACTTTCACATTTCTTACAATCCATCAGCAGCAACAAGTAAGCAATCTTTTCGACAAGAGCCATTAATTACCTACATTGATAATCTATTTTTAGCTTCAGCTTCCCCCATAATATTATGTAATAGTCTTAAAATTGTTCACGTTTCTGGATTTACCCGTTGTCTTATATAGCACATGCCATTTCCCAAGATTTTCCCATTTATTGATTCTCTATGATATTACAATACAGACAGACTTTATAATAATATGGAAATGAAATACATAGCTTTGTAACTAAGCAGTATATAACCGGATAAAAAAGAAGCCCCCATAGGATATCTTATAGCAATTGTTTGGCCTTGGTGGTTGTATTTCATGAAAAATGTGTACATTTCCAAATCTTAGCGCTTAAGGGGGGCTGCCACTTTGGAAATTTCTGATTCCAGCCGAACGCGCATAACGTAGAGTCACGAGGTTGTTAAAACGGAATCTACCCGTATTTATCTAACGGTCGTTATTGGTCGCTTTTCAAAATTTCATAGTAGGAGGCTAAAATTTAGGGTTGTGTGAAGTGGGCGAAATACATTGCAAAATTGTGTTTTAATTTTTTGCATGCTTAAAATACAGAACCCCAAAAATGCAGATTCATGATCGCTAGAGATTTACCCCAGCCAGAACTCCATACTTTATTTCGAACTCTCGGAATCATGATTTCGCTATTTTCGTGCAAAAATTTCCGATAATTTCCTTGCTAACTTTTGAGGGAAGGGAACATGCAAATTCATCAACAATAAACTCAAGATTAAGATAATGAGGTTCAGCAATCAAAACCAGTGAATAAGGCGACGAATCATATAAAATATCAATTTATCTGTTAGCAAAGTTGCAGCCTCCCCTTAAATGAACATACCTAAGGGAATACAAATATACTATGGCCAAATGTTATAGGTACTTATACTAATATAATTATATTATATAGTGTATCACCATGTCAAAAATTTTGAGTCGAATCAAACATTGAGTAGAGGCAAATTAAATATTTAATTGCTTACGCAAATGTTAGGCCATTTTTGCCTTGGCATTATACGCAATTTCAATGTTGAGGACCAGATAAAAATCGGCTTATTGACCTAGAATGCGATAAAATGCTGGGACTTCTCCTTACGCATTTATGTGGTTAGTAGTACAACAGCACAAGGGATTAATCTGTCATTTTTTCATTCAAAAAAGGTTTTTACGTGATATATTAGTATTAGTACACTAAGGTTTGTTGACATTGCTATGTTTCCAATACTCCAACAGATTAATTTCACAAACTGAAGGCATGGTGTTATGACGATTTGTTAAAAGTCCGTTGAAATACTAATAAGTATGTTTCTCATTCTCATCACTCATCACTTTATCAGTATTACTAGCTGGCACATAGATACCTATTATTCTTAATCACGGAGTGCGCCCAAAATATATAGCACAGAGCCCATGTATGTACATAGTATGCTATGATAAATAAAATACAGAGCCCATTGGCCCATTGGATTTATTTTTACGAGTCTTGGTATGGTATGCACATAAAACAAAATTCAAAATACGCTTCCTGAATGCATTTGCTCCACTTGAAAATACACTCAAATTCTGAACTGAGAACTGCTAAAGAAGTGTGTCCGCCTTTCATCTTTTTCGATCCAAATAACAGCCAAAAAATATGTCGTTATTATGAGATCTCGACAGCCTGTTTAAAATCGTTTTGACCTTTCACAAAATTACTGCGTCCCGCAAAAAATATAATGTTATGACCCAGTGTTAATAAGTTTTTGAGTGTTTCTCAATCATTTTTTTGTTTTTCAGGTAGGATATACGGGTGGAAGTGATGACGTTAGCGTCATTAATGGACGGAGCATTTCCGTCCGAATTGACGAAACAGTTGTTCACAATATTTCCGAACGGGTCCTGGACAATATCCGCAGCGACACCTTCCTCTGCTCCAATCTACGTAAGTTCTCCTGCTATCATTATTTTTGCTTAGGGTAAGTTGAAATATTCTATTTACTTCAAATCTGAATTGGCTCTCATACTATAGATAAACTATTGAATGCATGGATTTAATTTGGATTATTTGCCCTTACTTTGACAGAAACTCTTCTTGCTTAAAAGTGCTTTGTTCGCATGCAATATAATTGACCTTGCATGTACAGATAAATTTTGATTAGGGCCCGCATGCTTATAATTATATGTATCTAAAATATAAAGTAGCTACATAAATTGCAGACTTTCTACTTAATAAGATGAATTTCTATTAACTGTACATTTTACTAAATTATATTTCACATTTCTTAATCTGTGCAGATAATATGCTCGAAAAAATTCGTATTGCAAAATTTTGTTGTGTGTCACTGTAATTTTTATGTCAATTTCCAGAATTTTTTTATGGGAGAACAGAAGAAGGGAGTATAACTTTCCACAGATAAATCAAAATAAATGCTCGTTTAATGCATCGATAATGTTTATTTAGTGCAGTTTTTGGTAGGGAGAAAAATGGCAATCGTGATATCGAGTCATGGCTTTAATTAATTCCTGAACATAAATATTAGGAACTCTTCCATTTGTATTCAATTATTATTTTGACAGTGCCATATGGACTTTACAATATTTTTGTATGGCTAAAATAAAATGCATTTATGTTTTATGGTCTATAACGTTAATTAGTTTTCATCTTGGCAGAATATTCTTTCTGCATTGTGATAGTATGTATAGGCATGAGGGATTATAAAATGGATAGAATGTTACTCGTTTTTCTAAGATTGGGGAAAGAAAGTGCATCTTCATTGTGTATAGTTAGTGGAGAATAAAGAGAGGAAGGAGTGGCTCTCCTTGTTGAAAGTGTGTAGTGTCAGTGCGGATAAAAAATAGCTCGAGTTCTTCGGTGCTCTGTCTCATTCTTTCATTGAGTATCCTGGCCGAGCTGGAGAGTAGTTGACTCCATATGCTTTTCACTTGAAGTTGAACGATTATATTTACTCAGGGTGTAAGCTACTTATGGACTCGGTAGTGTTATGCATTCGAATAGGTCATTTCCAAGATTTATTGAGGAACTTATCGTTAGCAGCAACTTAGCACCAGGAGAAAGAAGAGTGCCTAGTCGTAGTAGTGTAGTGAAGCTGCAGAAATGATGGGATGGCATCGTCGTGTTCTGTATTTCTAGGAGTGTGGTCCCGGGTCCCGGGCAGCTCCTATTGTTACGATGCATTCAAGTCGCAGTAAGTAGCAGAAGAATGAATTGTTGTATTGCATATATATTATGGCAGATAGGAGATAGATGCTATCTCGAGTGCATACCTAGTCTATAAAATAATGTGCTTTGCAATAATAATATATACGAGCTGAATAACTTTGCTCACCGTTGCGTTGTTGCTTTGTGACTTTTCTTTATGTGTTACTGTCTTGCTGCGAATTTCATCTGTCTGACCTAATAGATTATGTTTAGAGCGTTGCATGAAAGCTGAGACTTGGATTTGGAAGGAATGTTAAAGTAAGTGCATTACTTTATGTTATTTATTCCCGTGTGATTTCAACACAACAGCCTTTTTATTTTCTTGGAATTTCTCTCGTTGGGCTAATAAATATGGATTTGATGGATGGAAAGCACTCCTCATTCTATTTTATGCCAACTCAAATGCCTGGATATGCTTTTCGCTTCATGTCCCCGTTTTGTCACGTGCGATACTTTTTTCTCCCACTTTCCCTTTCTCCCCTGTAGCCACTACTATCTGTACTATGTACCATTGCCATACTACCCATGACAACTATAAGATTTACTTTTAGCTTTCATAACATATGTCATGCAAAATACTAATAAGCATTGCCATAATAAAATATTGCAAAAAGAAAGTCTTGTCATTTCTATGAAGTGGTATACCTTTAGGCTTTTATGGTACGACCCAACGAAAGAAATACAGAGGAACAGTATGCAACTTTTATTTTCTATCCGGCCTTAATATCTAAGTGCACATCAAACTTTCCATTTTAATTATTTAGTATGTTTTTCTAAATCCGTTCCACTGAATTTTGTCTTTCACTGAAATAAGATCTTTCATGACTCCTTTCACTTTCACATAAAAATTAATTATCAGTAAAATTTAATGTCTTGTACTAGAAATAATGTTCTACAGAGATTTTAATTGAAACTGTAAAGAACAAACTAGAAACACTTACAGAATAACTGAGGACACTAGTAATCCAAGAAGATATTTTCTATAGCAAACTCAGCCTCAAGTCTTACAATGTTTTTGTGAGCTTCACTCACTAACTTTTATTTTATAAGAAAACTTGGACGAGATGTAGTAGATTATATGCATAAAATTATTAGTGAGTAATTAAAATCCAGTCATGCACAAGTTTGCCACACTTACAAGATAATATTATTTTATTGCAAATTCAACGAATAGACTCTACATCTGTGATACTCAAACCAATAGTGATATGTGGCCAAATGTTGTAGTTTGAGTTACAGAAGTTTTTTAATTTGTCAACTCTTCTAGAAATAAACGCAGCATAGCGAATGTGAATGCTCGCACAGAAACGTGATCGCATCTTAAGTGAAAGTGCTTCTGGTTTCTGACATACATGTCACTATTGATGTAAAAGCATTTTAAAAGCTTTTGTCTTTCTTTCTTGTGAAAGCAAATTTTGTAATTTTAGTTGCAATCATCATCTCAAGTCAAAAAACCTTTTTAGTGTAAGTTTGGAAGCTTAAGATTGGAATTTGTAATTAAATAGGCAAATATATTCACGTGTACATTAGCGGGAAATCAAAAGGGGATAAAATAGCCAATTTTGTTGTGAGTTTTGCCGTTAGTTTGTTTGAAGATTATTTGAAATCGATGAGTTTTGATCTTGCTCAACCGTTTCTTTTAAGGGTGTCTGTCCTTTTCATGATGTTGTGTTTCTAAAAGTTACATGTATTTTCTGACTTCCATCAAGTGCAGTTAATTTTGCATACCTAGGTACTAATTACAAATTTTGGTGCACCTAATTGTAAATACTGTGAACTCATTATTAGTGTCACTGTCGCTTGATTGAAGTCGGCAAACAATAAGCTGAACAGACTACGAAAGGAAGAAAACTAATTTTTTCCTAATTTTTTCCTTGGACGAAGATAAGTATGTTTTGTTGTCCTCCATTATTCCTATTATATAATTCAGTAACTGTGACCGTCCTTTTAGTGATATGCAAAAAGACTAACATCAATATGTACTTTCGTCTTTAATAAGTAATACTTTTGCTCTGCCTTGTGGGTTGACAGAGATCATTTTGAAATAGGAAAGTAGAGGATGAAATAATTTTTGGGACTGATGTCAAGTTTTGGATAGAAAATGGAAGGGGGAGGAGACGTAATGTTGATAATGGTGAATGATGATGGATTTTTCAGGTGACACGACAAAACTTCCAATGATCTACATCATAACACCGACCTACAAAAGACCGGAGCAAGTTCCCGATTTGACGCGTATGGCTCAAACTCTTATGCACGTTCCATCCATCATGTGGCTCGTTATTGAAGACTCCGAGTCTCTCAGTCCACAAGTGTCAACTATTCTTAGACGCACTGGCATACGCTTCATCCACATGATCGGTAACGTCATTTTTTACTTACCTTTTCCACTTTACTTTTTTCATATCTAAGAAACCACTAACGCTAAGAGTGTGTGATGTGCTGTACCCATTCAGCTAATGCCTTCTTTCTTGGAGACTGCTTTCCCTATTTTATTTTTCATACTTTTCATGTAAGTTCTGCTTTCCTTGCATACACACTAAATTGTCATTTGTTGACATCTCTTCGTGCATTAGTGATTCTATTTGTGGGCATATTTACATTTTAAAGCAACTTTTATTATTTTCGTCGAAAGGGTCTCAAAGATTCAATACTTGCGTGAATGTTAATGTGTATTCCCTACTATCCCTACCAACATAATACTAAATTCGTTAAGTATACTCGAAAGAACATTCCTTAAAATCGTATAGCAAAAATATTGTTGGAATATATAATGACACAGGGGTCTTACATAATACCGTATATTACGAATTAGATCCCCCCAACGATATACTGACCCACTGCGGTATTATTGTGGTCATTTTGTTTGATAAAATCGTTAAAGTATATATATAATAATTTATTTAATTGCTTGTCTGATTAAAGGACACAATCCACTGTTTTATTTGTCTCTAGAAATAATTAATGACCGAAATAAAGCATTAGTAGTGTATCAACTTCTGAATGTTTATCAAAGTCTAAGTTCAGTTTTAACAATCCTGTAAAAATGGTTAGGTCTGATCAAGAATGATTGGAGGGGGAGTAAATTTGTGGGGTCGGCCAGTGAGATATCGTCGCAACCTTTTTAGCAGCGGAAAAAATGTTGGGAAATTTATTGGTTTTTTCTGTTTCGCAGTGGGTTTTTAAGAGGTTGTCTTAAAGATAGTTAGAGAGAGAGAAAGTTTTTCCCTGTCTACGCTACTTGGTTATTTGTAGTGAGCATTGTGGTCAAAGGACTGGAGCAGGAAATAAGCTTTAGAGAGCGTCCACCCAGGCACCTGGTACACATTATTTATTGTGTATTAAGGAATAGTGTAAAGGCTACATCAGTTGTCAGTTTAGTCTCACAGCAAGCACTTCCTTATGTTCAGAGCTCTCTGTTTTCAGAGGAGAAGGTTGTAATATGATAGCCACGTGAATGTGTGAGTGTGAGGTAAGTAAGCATGGTAAATAATACATCCTTTTCCGAATCCTCTTAGAAACTCTTCCTTTCCACTTTCTCCAACGCTCATATTTCACTTCGTTCCTTTTCTGGTCATTCTATCTGTCTTTGTCCATTTCTTCCCTTTTCTCAGTTTTTCTCGTATTGTCTGCGGATAACCATATGAACTAAGCATATACCTGCAATGCAATGCTCTTGATATAGTACATAACTTTGACCTCGTAACCGTTAGCTGCGGTGCACTGCATTCTGTACATGGGATGGGATGTAGCAGCTCCATATCAAAACTCCTAGGCTTCCTACTGAATTTCCTCGTTCTAAATACATACATTAGAGTGAAATATATTAAGCAGTTCATATGACAGGACCTACGAAGGATTCAGTCGCCCTATATGTACCATAACTCTATGAACTGTATGCTTTATATTCAACATTTTTCTCTATAATTAAACTCACATGCTTGAAATTACATTTCAATAATGCAAAAGAAAAGACAAATTGCCTAATTAAATAACTATGAATGCATAATGATTAGTAGTAATTTAGAGTTCTCAGGTTCAACAGAAAGTAGATTTTTTTAATGGAGAAAGTATTGCTTAATACAGAAAACTGCAAGAGAAAAATACGTGGAAATGCCGGATTTGATATCCGATGTAAGTAGTTATATGGTATGATGGGAAATGTGATCTACAACTTTCCCCAGAACTTATCTTCATAAAGCAAGTAGATGTAATGTACCCCACTGGAAATATCATGTGTTCATTCTACTCAAACTACGAAATTGTTGATAATAATAAAGATAAATTATATATCTATGACTGATAATATTAATATGCTCTATATACCATTTTATGTATTATTAACTTTTCCTGGAAAGTATATCATTGTGATGTAGTCTTTTGTACTTTTATCGAATCGATATCATCTCCTTATTACTGATACCAGGAAAAAATGAATGCATTTCATGAAAGTAATACGTGGGATCATAGAATTGCCGTCTTTGCTCGTAGCAAATATTTTTATTAGGAGTTTATCCCTCAAGGTTGACGGGAACTGCTTGAATTCTTCCTAGAACCCATCTTCCTAAATAATACATCTGAAATGGAATGGAATGAAAATGAATATATAAGTAAACTGTTTATTATGGGTAAATGACATATTTACTTTCCCCCATGTTATTATACCCATGTTGTCATGTTGTCGTTTAAGTTATTTATTGTATCTATAAGTCGATTACTGAGTGTCTTATTATTGACATTAACACTGCATAATATTAAATATTATGTTAGCCCAAATAAGTAGAATCTCGTGGGTTTTTCGGTAAATAAAAAAATACATTCCCTAGAGGGAAGATTTAGAATTTATCGTCAGCATAATTTCTGATTAGAAAGGAAGGCTTAGCTAGGTTCTATTGTGTTTTCCTTTTGTGGAGTAGTAGACCTCTTCGAACATGTTGTGCTGGTGCTAAGGGTTTGACGGAAAGTCAATTCCGATTTAGAGACGATCCGGATTACACTTATTGTGTATCGCTGGTGTGTGCGGCTTTGGCTTTCCCATTTTATGATGAGAATGTGTGGAGGTTTAAAAATGGTCAGAAAAGGTAGATGTGTGTGACTAAGAGAGGGGAAGGAGTTGCTTGTGAGAAAAAATGCTATAAATCTCGCGTCCTCCTCCAAGCCTCTATAGTTGCTGGTTGTGTGATGCGAATAAGTAAATGATGCACTTAAGTAAAGTTGCCACACTTAAGTAAAAGTTTATTTCTATAGGGAAGTGGCTGGTGAAGAATTCAATGTATCTCGGCCTTCTCGCCCTTTTATACGAGAAGAGTGATGGCTGGTGGGCTGGCTCGGATGATGGAGCGGAGAGGAAAGAGAGAAAGTTGCCGTTAGCCCTTTCATATTCCAAAGATAGATTCCTGACTAAAGGATGGTTTTAAATGGAAGAGGAAACTCACGGTGGCTTCATATTATTGCCACTGAGAAAGTCATTATATTATGTTAAGAAGTCGTTCGAATCCCTTTCCTCATTCCTGACTCTTGATCTGCAGCGAGGAGAGGAGCGGAGTGAGGTGAATTTTTATAACTGCTCACCGCCGCTTTCTCGGTGACATTTGTTGCCGCACTTCCAAGCTCTCTAATGTCTTCCCTCCAATGAAATCCGGTGCATCCCAATGAAATTTTCAATTATCGACTCCAACCATCCACCAGGCGGGCATCTTATTCCAAATTCTCACATTTTCAGCGACTGTGTCATGTGTGATCTCCATTTTTTATTAGCCGACCACCGTCCCTCACACCAAATCTCTTTTTCCCCTCCTCCGAAGACCATTCCTGTTTCAGGGCTTTTTAATGGAGATTCCCTCACTCGTAGATTGGGATTGGGACTAGGATCCCCTGTTTAAATGCATCGTATTTCTTATTTATGTCTTTGCTTCATTTCATTTTCTCCTGCATTCAGGAGCAAATGTTACGATTCCTCCGCCATTATTACCTAAACTACATATCTACTGTGTCAAGTTTCACACTTTTTTTGAAAATTCGGTGATGTAGTTACGATATTTTAGGCTTTACCGTGTTGTCCAATTATATTTATTCTAAAAAAAATTAAAATTTTAATAATGTAATAAATCTCTATAGGCTTTCAATGAGTACTGGTTGGAGTCATTTCAGTACATAGTTTATATGACTGAAATTCTGACGCGTTGTTAATAATATTTTGTTGAAGTCTAGGATTCCCTCGTAAGAAGACAACTATTCTATTATGGACATACACATTTATCTCATTTGACGAATTGCCTTTATTCAGTATTACCCTTTGCAACGCCTGTCTATTAAGCTGGCAAAAGGAGGACGGGGACAAAGTGTTTGCATTGAAACTTACCATAGACCGACAAACAACCGGCAAAGGTCAATAAATTGAAAATGTAATCTATTTCAACGAGCGTCTAGGTCGAGGTCTGGGAAATATGATGACATTAATTAAAGCCTCTCATGATGTTTTGGACAACGCAATGTCATATTGTGTATCAAAAACAACCGTGCAGCACAGGGAACGGTAGAAACATCACAAAATTGCAAATGCTTTATCGATTGATGTTTCGAAATTTACGAAATTTTAATATGGATATCCTGGAAAACTTTACTCTATTGCGTTGTGTTTTCTTAGGGTTTCATTATTTATAGACTGGGTCATCAAGTCTCGATAGTTGTTGACTGTGAGAATCGTATATTACAGTAATTGGTATCGGATACATTTCTCATTCGAATTTGCAAAATCTAAATTACTAGTATTTATTTAGCAGACTACATCTTATTGTTAGTGAATATTTTAAAAATGCGAATAATGGAAAACGAATTAGAGTATATTCAAGGTACCAGTTTGAATTCTGAAATTGGATAATGCTAATATATGCAAATACCAATTCAAATCCCTTGAATACGAATGTTGATAGAGGTAGGTACGGACAAAATACTTGCGAATGTCGAATTCCAACTTGCCCGGATGCGATAAATAAGAACACAAAACTTGCATATAATAATACAATCGAAAAACAATATGGAGTATTCATCCTAATTCTCTCTAAAACCTCCAATTAATGTAATCGATTAGTAATCAAAACATCGCAATTGGGCATTATAATTCGTAGAAATAATTCGGGCATCAAAAATGTTTACATGTGGTCGCATAGTTTATAATATACATTTTAATGTGTATGTGTTTACAAGCCACGTGTACAGATCGGACATTGAACGAATCCACTTTGTCCTAGGCCAACGCAAATAAAATAAATTGTATTTTAGATTTTAGACCAATAAAATGAATGAAAATTTTCAAAATTAAACTATGAATCAATCACAAAATCGTGTGAACTGTGTAGTGTACGGAAAATGTAGAGGAATTTTGAGATTTGGAATTCTGTTGATGTTGAGTTGACCTAGGGTAAACGGATTCTTCCTATCTATGAACTTAGCCTGTAACATGGGAAACTACAACGGTGGTGTTAACGCATCGTATTTTCCAGGTATGCAAAATCCTAATGAATAGAGGAAAAGTTTCCATTAATGACGTACGTGTCTAGCTGAAGTCGTAGTAGTAAGTCTAGTAAGTACGCCTGCTTAATTATACATTCTGTAAAGCTACGATGTGATTTACTTGTGCTTTTCATTTATTTTTGATGTCCTGTATGGATATCTATTCTTATGAAAAGCAAAGGCGACGAAACTCGGAATACAAAGCATGAAGCAGGAAGCCACATATCAATGAATAAGTGGGCAGTTGTGCAGCCCACATTGACTGCAGTTACACATGTGTGAATAAAGGAGTCGTATTAAATATTGATTAACCCAAGCCACAGAATCATAAAACAACAGGAATGCAAACTGGATCTGTGTATTACTAACAATAAATGAGTCAGTCCAATAGCAAATAGAAAATTGGGAAAGAGTGTGCAATAGGGAATAGATATGAATTATAGCGTCATGCTAATCTTCGATTTCGACATCAAAAAAATATAATTTTTTGATTTAAATGTTTTAAGAACGATTTTTTTAACAAGTTTTATTTTTTTGTTGACAGCACCGATGCCAAAGGAGCAGCAAAAGCGGAAAATCAAAGCGCGTGGAGTGTCAAACCGTAATAAAGGACTGGAATGGGTTCGTGACAACTACGCCGACACACAAGGAGTAATTTATTTTGCTGATGACGATAATACTTATGATCTCAGGCTTTTTAACGAAGTAAGTTGATATTTCTATAATTTTTTTTACACATTTGCTTTTACATTGAGTCTTGTAGAGAGAGGCTCGGTTTGGTAATGCCGACTTTTACGGTTGAGCTACATACAAAAATATTGGGTGGCCCAATCACATAATGATGTCAGTGGTAAGCGATGCCAGTTGCATTGTTTCCTTGCGCCATTATTTCGGGGCTAGCCAAGTGTAGATTTTTATTATTTGTGTGACCGAGTGCGGAGAGTAGGGACTATCCGGGATAAATGATGTACAAATATACTGTCTCGGATGAAAGGAATCTGTGATCGAGTCTCACGTACGTATGTTTGGTTTATTTCCCAATATACATTCCTTCGTAGCGTGAATACGACAGAATTGGATGTGGAGAATCCTCTTGGTCGGGAGTAAGTGAGGATGTCGTTCATTTCGCAGCCAATTCTTTTTACGTCTTACTTTGTCAGTTTTTTTCTCTCTTCTGTTCACTGTGTGCCTTTATTGGTTTACCTTTCTACTTGACAATACTTGACATAGTTTACTTTTCTCTTCTGCTCCATTCAACACATGTAGAGTTACATCCTCAAATTGCTTTTTTCACGTTTTCTCCTCACTTGTGTCGTCGTCGTAGCGTAGCCTACCTTCTGCTGTTGCTCTACTTCCATGTAGGTACATCTGTATCTCAACTTCCCTGTCTACCATCTCCCGGCTCCTCACACGACACTCTTTACCATTAAATCCTTTGTTGTTTTAGTATAACGTTGTTAGACATACAAATACGATTACTATTGCATGCGAAGAAATCTATGTCGCATTCAGCTATCCCTACTTCATGATACGTACCTGACTACCTTGTGACTTTGTGACCCTGACACTCTCTCCCCAGTCACACGTCACACTCTCTACATTGACAAACACAGACTAATGCATTCCAATGCCATATTTACATATCCTTCATTTTGATAAAGCCCTATTTGAATATTCTATGAGCATTGCTTCCATTTCTTTTCATACCCAGCTTGACAATGCAAATATTTATAATATAATTATAAGCTTTTCTTTTGCATGATGGATACACGCCTAAATCTATTTATAGATGCAAATTGTAAATGAAGCCTAAGATTTTATTTGAGACACACGACACACGTCAACGTTAAAGATAGATATCGAAAGAGTATAGTGAATATTAGGATATTATGTACAGTACGATTCGTGTATTATGTTAAGTTCTTGCATTGGTTATAGTTTGTAGTACTGTCATATTATATGTTATGTGTGTAAA
>JABASI010003926.1:0-15225 GCA_019776505.1 Tomocerus nigrus | reverse complement strand
CAAGGACTACAACATATAAAAATTTCAGCCAAGTCTCTAGCGCCAACATTTTGTACTTTAGTGTGCGGGGTTCTTTTAAGTAGGCACCAATACAGGTACTGATGAAATACTACTGTCTGGACGAAGTACTTACATTATCTTTCCTTGCAACATAACTTGCTTCGACTTGTGAACGCATGAACTCATTCCAGTAGTGTCCTTTAGGATATTCTTCACTTGACCTCACTCCACTTACTGTCTTATGCGAATACTGTCTATTCGTCACAGGTGAAGAGATATTAAAGAGTCCTTGTAATGCGATGACACAAATCTTCCACTGCAACGCTGCGCTCTGCTGCATGTTCTGTATTACACATTAGAATCTTGCCTATTGCCATCTTAAATATTAAAATGCCGGGTATATGCTGCTGATAGGGTATTGCATTGCATTTTCATTACTATGATAAGGATCGCCCGTGAGACCTCGACCATTCTTATATAATAATACACCTTGCTTAATTGGTTTGATAATTGTGCATATTATAGCGGGCAGAGTAACCATAATATTTTCTGCCAGTATATACTATTCTGATGTCTTTTAATCGTGAAGCAGAAAACGTATACCTACTTATTATTTTATTACTACCCATACTTGTATCGACTAGAGACGACTCATGTATTGATTGCCCTACAATGTATAGGGTAGACAGGTAGGGAAGTCTTTAGCCAACCAGTTATACTCAAATCTCATACACTTTTCATCGTACGAACGAATTAGAGGAGAAAGTTAATGAAAATGCGTTTCCCTTCCCACCGAGTCAATTACATTAATTCAAACAAATGCGGCTAATGCTGATAAAGAATATTATTACAAAACCATTGAAATAATTGCGAAATCATTCTAACAGAGTTATAGTTTGTAAAACCGGAAACGTAAAAAATAATTTGCTTATGTGTACTAAAGCTGGTGGTCTACATAGCGGGTATGATGTAAAAGGAGAGATAGATAGAGACACGGGATCGGGTCGGGACTGGTGATGGTGAACTGACCAAGGAAGGTGTCGTAGTTACTGTCTCGGCAAGTTTAAAGGCGAGAATTTGGAATCAACTATGTTTTCGGGGGAGTTCAAAGGAAAAATGTGTTAGTTTGGCCTTTGTCGGCAGGAGCCGGCATAACTATGTTATGTAATGTGATGAACCATGAGGAACTTATGTGTATTTGGAGATTGGGAGAGCCAAATGAAGCGACGGCGACAGGAAAGTAAAGTAAAGAAAGCAGGAATTGGGTTTTTGGCGGATAGGTCGGTCGGTAAGTAAGTCTTTCTTTCGGCTCGGATCCGATTGAGTGATCTGTGGACGTCTCCTCATTCTCTCATCACGTCGAATGCATAAAATAAACTCAATACTTCAATCTGATCCACGTATACACAGAGAATCTACTTTTACAATTTACAGACACTACATTTACACGCTCCTGCTCATCTCTTACGTAATTCAACTGTATCTATAGCCTATTTTCGTTTTATCCTCCACCAACCTTCCCTTAAATGTTCGACATTTCTTTTCTGTGCTAAAACCTTTTCCTTACAATTAGCCTGACAGTTAGTGTTTGCATCCTACGATGGATGAATTGCATTTTTGCCAATTTTCCCAACTAATTTACTTCTCTTTTGATAAGATCTGATGGTAACATCAGTTGCGAAGACCCTTTTCATCCTCCCATCACATCAAATCATCTGAACTAAAGTGAATCAGAATCTTCCTCGTTGCAATTTGTAACGCATGCAAGTAAAATGCAAGAATTCATCTCAGTGGATATGCAATTCATTTTAATTTTTCACTCATACGTTAACTGTTTGCGATGCACATAGTTCTTTTTTGCAAATGATAAATCGTCCCTAGTCCCTACAAACATCTTCCTCTCTCTCTCTCTCTCTCTCTTCTATGTTTACTTCTGAACTATGTGATGTGAGTTAAGCTTTTCTAAGAAAACCATCTTGTCCCGTCTCATTCGCTTAACTTCAAACGAAGATTCTAAAAAATAATTAGCATTAGCACATTAGTAGTTTTGTTAGTAACATAAACTCACAATTAGTGAGTTTAACTAACGTCCTTATTAATGCAAACTACTTTCACTCTGTCTTATATTTATAAACACAGAAAATCGTTAGGAACAACTATTGGTTTAAAGATATAGGACATAAATAATTGTGTAGCAAATGCCTGACTTATGCTAGCCTGTTAATTTTAATTGGGGATTAGTAATCCCCATTTTGTGACAATAAATCTCCGCGCACTGACATTATAAAACAATTTTTTCGACGCCTGAACTCATAAAAATAGTTTTCAGTCAGACTAAACTCTCATTTCTCTCATTCTAATCTTTTCGGCTTCTACTGTCATCCAACTTCTTTAAATTACAATGTGCTAGCGATGAATTGCTCCGTGGCTTTCCTCAACAACTTCAGTTACCTACTACCAGCTACCACTACTACTACTAAAGATACTCTTCTACAAATAATATTGTACATCAAGAATACACTTCTGTCGCTTACTACTATAAGTGCTACACATGTAACTTTTAGAGGAAAGGAAGCAAAAGATTCTTAAGAGGTTCGCCGTTCGCGGCAAGAGCCGATCTGATGTGATCTGTGAAAGTAAAAACAAACGGCTCATTAGCATCAAGCGGTAATGAACATGGCATAACATAACATAACAGAATTTTCTATACAAGTTTACTTTTACATTCAACTCAACATGCTGCTCACTTTTTAGCTTGGCTCCTGAGATTTGCTTTCAACGCTACGGCTCTACATGATTTATTGCTCTATCCCAGGGTTAGATATACAAGGAATTATATCGCCAACAAACCCCAACTAACTTAGTTGCGTAAATACACACACATACATTATAGAACATCTTCCATAACTCTATCCTTACAGACATATGCTTCGCAATATCAAATCTTCTCATAAAAAGTCAAAAGCATACATTGAATTAACCAGGACTTTACGTTCAGCAGGGCCGCATCAAGAAAATAATTTCAGGGCGCAGGGGGCAAAACTTAAAGTAGCCCGAAATTATTACCGTCTCTTTACATCTTAAAAAAATACTCAAAGTGGTCAACAAGCCCTGCCCTAATCAAGGGAACCGTTTTCATTTTTGACCGTAAATGCTGCAGAGGATATTCCAAAAATTCGTCAATTTTGAACCCAAACACAACACGATATTTACTAAGGGCGAGACATAATTCTCTGGGCACTGTGGGCATCGACAATGATTGAAATACAGGACAGGACTATCTGCCAAAACGTGGCTGCCATAAGCCAGTTTGAATCGAAACTACATGAATTTCTATTTTCTTAGGAAATGTTTTAACTTTTGATTTCTTTTGCTGTTTAAATTGTAATTTTTCTTGTTTACGAAATTTCGGGACGGCCCTCCCAAACACCTTCGGCCCTGAGATTTGGTATGTATGAAGATGTAGAATGAAGGATGAGACGAAGATGCGACAGCTATCTCAGCAAGATACGATTGCACACTATTTCTATATACATGGAATTAAAGATAACTATAAAATATTATTTCTTTTTTATTTCTCATATAAAAATTTGTAATGATAATGTATAAAAAGTTGAGTCTTAATATGGAACATTGATATGATACCTTAGCTCATATCTAAATAGATAGATACATAGGTAGAGTAGTATTCTGTATAATATTATGATATTTAATAGTAGTGAGTGATAAAGTAATTATATATGTGTACCTACCTAAATAGAAAATGTGTACAGAGAGAGATGATCAGAATTCATCCACATCATCACATCAGATCCGACGACGCCGTCTTAGAGATACCCAAACTACTCCTACTCTTTTCTTAGATACTTGACTATAAGCGGAGAGTGTTGTGTGACTACTGAAATTACAAGAAAATATTACAGATTGCTATTAGAAGAGACACAATAGTGAAATACGCGTATAAACTTCCATTTTCTTGTGCTATGCGGGATATATACGCAGAAATTTAGGGATGTTATAGATCACAGTTACATACGCAGACTACAGGCTGCAGAAGGCATAATTTAATTGCGACAAATTCCAGGTTAAATTTCCCGTGTAGTGTCTGCCGGTCGTGTCCGTGTCGGTTTCGTTTCTTTCTTGTCTTTCACCCTTATGCCACTACACTAACTAACTGTACAGATTACCGAACTTTTCAACCTTTATCATCCAGATCTGTTTTCTAGCTCTACTTTTCATCCGAACCCTTTTATACTGTATTATTAGGAGGAAAACAAGATTTGTGTTCTCAGATGTGATACTAACTAATGTACTAACTAATGCAAAGTTTTTCTTTTTAACTGTGTGATCTTACAAACAAACTTTTTCTTAATTGCATTACGCAGAACTCTTAACAGTGTACACGAGTGAATCTATATTTTAAAGAGCCGCAAAGGAAAGTCACATATTATTATGAAATAGTATATTGATGTCTGAATATACGCTCTACCTGATATGCTGCTAAACTAAATTGCTAAAGGACACGACGACATATCACATCCTCCCTATTATCGTTTCATCAAAACTCTTTTTTACTCTTTTCTTTTGGCAACTGAGAAAAATGGATGGGAACGGGATAAAAATGGACCGGTACGACATTTTATACGCATACATTACATACCACATTACTAATACTCCTACTATGCCATATTCTTTGTTGTTCTTACAAACATTTACTCGATCTGTCATTTATGCTCAACTGCAAAACTATGCATCTATGCATGCCACTTTTTATCGGCAACATCCAAATGAAAACAACTGACTTTTGCATTGTTTACATACTTAAAGTTAGAGTTTACGCTAATTTTATTGCAGTTTGCAATCTCCAACTTATAGACGTTATTTGTGTATCCGTCTATAATATCACAGATAACAAAAGTAATAGTATCTAATCATGCCCCTCAATTATGTAATTTTCCAAACGTTCAGAGAAACTAATACATTTTAAAGCGTTTGGCACAAAACATAATACGCATTTGCGATTCATGAAAGTTTAGGATAGACGTTTAATCCGGGTATTTTTGGAATTATACAACCTGTACTTTACACCATAGCATAAATATAGTGTGGATTGTGAATTAACTATAAGGAGCACCACTTCAACTTCATTAATTTTCAACAATTTCTTTTTTGAGAAGAGATTTCTTTTGATTTCGCTTAAGCACAAAAAATTACGGATTTCCTGAAGCATTAATTCATTAAATTAGTGGTTCTTATGTTATAACTTCGGTTTATATACTAATCACTAACTTAACTATTGGTAATTAAGCATTGCCAAATAAATTCGACAAAATGCAAATACTATAGATGATTGACTTAAACCAATAAGTACTGGAAAAAAGAACAGTGCGTTCATAAAATCGTCAAATAAATAGCTCAACAAACATTAATTTTTGTGTCATATTTTATATGAAATTATCCAGCAACCATTTTACATGAATTACTTTGGATATTTAGGATATTTACAAAATCGGTATGTAAGCTCGAATACAGCAGTCAAACAGGATTAAATAGCAATTTCTTGTTTCGGAAACAAATTAAATGATCATACGATTCGATCAAGGGTCGAGGACTCGAGGAAGCGATAAAACTATGTCTACCTTTTCTCATTTTAAGTAATCTAAATATGATTATTGCTATGCTACATTAATGAAATAAATAAGTACATGATACATATATAGACACATAAATTATATGAAAGACAGTTTGTAAACTATGTAGCTAACACAAGGATATTATAGATACTCCCCCTCCTCCCCTCCCTTTCCCCTCTCGATATAGTTAGCATATGGGCACCTAAGTAGATAAAGTTACTATATAATTAAGTATGTTTAATATATTTCAGAATTTTGTGAGATCCTTCATATTCAAAAATTACGTAAGTTATGAAATTGTAATATAATAATAGGGTAACAACTGCTTGATGCAATACATATCGTAAAAATACATTTATGTACAAACTACCTGAAAATACACTGTAATATATACATTAATACATTACAGATACATACATAAATAAGTAGTATTGACATATTGTACATACATGTAGCTTTTTTCTGGGTCATGCATTTATGTAACCTGTACAGGACTCGTTACTAGTTTTGTACACGTTAAGAGCAACACTGTATACACATGTACTATGTACGTCAGAAAAGAAAATTAAGAACCTATTAAGTTGCGTACTGTAACTGATAAAACATCAAACTTCTGAATGATAAGGATTGAAAAGCTTGTTACTTCTTCGTTCTTGCCCTTACTATTACATAAGAGTGCCCATCTATAAACGTTACTAGTAGACTGTAAGCAAACACATACTGTACACAAACGTATTAGTTAAGACTCAGTTTTAAGATCTAAGTACTTTACGTACTCTATACCATCATGTCAGATTTGTCAACCATTGGTTTACACGCTAATGTCGGGAGACAGATTACTTGAGATTACAGATTCAGAAACTATGTACATTTATATATCCGTTGGAGAAAATGATGAACTCATATGGAAAAAAGTATCTTGCTTCACTTTGCCCTGAAAATATCGTCTGTACTGGGCATATTAAAGTTTAATCACTAGCAAAGCATTATTGATATTCATATACACGCTACATTATACATAATATGTTGTATCTCCATGTGATGTACATTTTATAAACACAGAGCAATCGTAATGCTGGGGAAAAAAATGTACACAATTTCTTATCTCAACTGTTTAAAATTGAGTCGTATTATTTAATAGAAAAGTAACTTACGCTTAAGATAAGTTCGTATCCTTACAAAAATGTTTGACACAAGTTTCACTCGTATAACTCGTATTAGTTTTATGGAAACTGCGTTGTTAATCATAATTGAGATATTATATCCTTTGCTTTCGCTCCTAAATTAAGAATGATCAAATCATAGACACTGTTTATAGTTATGTAGGTATATGTATATCCTCCTAATAATAATATGCATCCATACAACTTCAGAGTGTCATGTCACAGTCAATACAGAATATGTTCACATGTCACATACTCACATACTTATGTATTCCCATTATATGTAAGTCATGGATATACTACTTTATACTTTTAATTGAACGTATTATTCGAAAAGTGCATATGCCTTTTATTTTTTAGTTTACTTTCGGAAAAAATTATTTAAGTAGTACAAAAGCAGGTCGAGAGATAAAAACGTTCGCTCAAAAACTATTGGTAAATAGACTAGGTAATGCATAGTAAATACCTGGGTACTAGGTACCTCAAAAGTAGCAGTCATTTTCAAAAATTATTATTTTAATACGTTTGTGAAAATAACCATAATAATAATATTATTTTAGTAAAAAGCAAACTTCAATGCCTCCAGAGAATGCACATCTTCGCAATTAGTTGTATTGATTGCTGTCGTGTGTAGCGGAGATAATAGTATAGTCTACTTTTCCATATTATTAAACAGCAAAAGCACACACGGTATAAGTAATGCCTGCATGGAGAATTGTGGAATCTATGTAGGTATATTTTTTCTTCCACACCCATTTCCGTCCTATCGCAAGATTACTGGTTCAGGACCAGTTGAGGACAGGGTTGATGTTCATTGTCAGTTTAGCGAAAAGCAAGTAATATAATTGAGCCGCTTTGGGTTGCTTCGAATCATAAATAGAAGTGAATGTGAAGGAAAGGAGTCGTCTAGAAAGAGTAGGTACATAAATATATCGTCGGCCATCATTTTATCTTATTAGCGCTCGTCCGTTTGGTTAGTCTTGAATTGAACTAGGACTTATCTACGCAGCAGCTCCCCTCAGCTACTGATAAACAGTTCATAGGTCACATCAGAGCAATTCATTCATGGAATTTCTCATTCATTTCCACCACGAATTATATCTTCGGATTGGACCTTTAGCTTTTTTATCCCTTACCATTTATTAGACGAATGAATAGTTTTCTACATTTGGAAAAGGTACATGCAGGATGTTTTACTACACACGCTATAGCATCTATTTCAGAATACACGTTATATGGTTAGTCACTTTGTTTCAAACATATAATATATACCTTTACGATTGAAATAACTATATGGAATATTTTAAATCTTAATTGATATACAAACACGAGTATTTTGGAATCGAAAGAGTTTTTCATATCATATAATTACAATAATAGTATGGAATATTATGTGACAGTATTTCAGGTACCAAAGTTAAAACTCATTCATATACTGTCATACAATTTGATTTGAAATAGATAAAGAGTAAACTTCTAATAAATACAGATATATACTATCGAAGAAATACGTAATTTTGTAACTGAAACACAACTGAACTTAACTGACCCAACTAAATACTCGTATACTCGTATGCGTATTATTTCAATCTGTGGCAGAGCAAAGATAACACAAGTATATAAATATATTATAGGTAGTTTCTGAGAAAGATAAGACTTCAGTAGTAAAGTATCTGTAGATAAAATGTTATATTATATTTAGACATGCAACAAACAGTAAATATTAGTATAATAATGAATTGCATATACAATAGGATTCCAGAATTCTTTGGAGAGTGGAATCACTCACTAACTACCGTTGCTTTTTACAAACACCTGTTCATACTTTTAAATGTTTATCATATTGCATTTATATACCGATTTGTGATTGTAGCAGAATTGATAATAAATGTGAAGTAATATTTAAGAGATGCACGACCGCTTGGTAATGACTCAATTCTAGACAATAATAATGTTTAGCAGAGCTTCATGATTTTATGTTTTTCGTGCAATGCACCATAATAGATTTAAAGATTGCAAAGTTTATATGTTTCAACCATGTGAGTCCCGGCAGACACTTAAAAGACTAAAATCTACCAATAAGATATTTGTCTTCGCATATACCGATTGAGAATTTCTTAGGGGGAAGTTTCGTTTCGACATATACAGAATCCAGACAAAATAATGGTTTTGATTAGTTGTGTAATGAATACAGTTGAACATTTGTAGACGTTGATCAACGAAACTCTTCTGTAGCTTTAGTCTGTCTACAATGATACATACTATATGTGTAGAGTATAGTTGAAAAGTTGTGTAATTAGTTTACGACGTATCTTCTCTGAGCAAGTAGGTATATGATGTGCAGATGAAATGTATAGTAGGCAGAAAGGGAAATAAAATATCAGTTTTCCTCCCCGTATTAGGTAATGACAAAAAATATGGACGAAATGGATAATGACACTATTTGCCATGCCGTGCCGATCATTAGTCGTACTTATTATTATAAAAAGAGCTCATAAATAAGGGAGCCGGGTGAAGTTGACGAAAAAGATGGGCAGAGCAAGCAATTAAGAATGAAACCCGTTAGTTACGGGTGACCAGAGTTCGGGTCAATCCTCTTCCCACATGAAAAGGAAGCCGATGCCGCAAAAGGGAGAGATTTCGGAGGAATCTTTTGGTAATTTGATCTCCGGGCTGTTGTCGGTCTGTCTGTCACATTGAGAAGAGGCCACCGTAACTGTCATCGTGGGCGTCAAGGAACTATTCGGAGAATGGTCGACAACTCTTCTGAAAACAATCCCTCCGCTCATTCACATATTTTCCATCCACAAAATTATGACTTGTTACAAATTGTTACGCAATTCCTATCGATCAGTCTTGTCACTTTCACCGGTTTGGTCACCGTGACAGAAATTCCTCGTGATTAGCCAAGGAAGGTGAGGAAGTAGGGCAGGGACGTAGCCACCCAACCGAAACAAGTCAGTCAGTCAGCGTCTTTCACAATCTACAAGTACATTTTTCATTTTCAACTCACTGATCCTCATGAAACTCCATTTTCAATGATTACCGCAGTGGATTTTGCTGTATTCTTGCTTGATACAAGATTATCCTTCAACAAAAACATAAATTGTCGAATTGCTGCTGTTTTTTAGTAGTCAAGTTAATGAATCAATTTTTGCCAAATGAGTAGCCACGTCAATTAAGGTGAATTAAGCTACTGATATGAAATCTGTATGACTATAGATAGATAATATTAAATCCACAACAGTATTTTCCCACAGAATTAGTAGGTAGAGACAGGAAAAAGGTCAGCGCCACGACCTGCGTGAGAGCTGCCCTCCCTGCTGCTGAGAAATGCCCCACTCATTGTTCATAATCATCCTGAACAGAAATATTGGAATGAATTGGCAAAATCCTCGATCATGTTTACATGAGAGGAACCTTTCATCTCCCCGCGGATGTGTCAGTTCACTTGGCTTCGTTTGACTTGGCGAATGTACTGCAGCAATTGTTAGACGCAGATCAGCGAATCATTCTCCTCCTCGACCCTATTCCCTTTACTTATGGATAAATAAAAATATATCTTCAACTACAAACATTACGCCTTATATTATCCTTGTCTGCAAGCACACTAAGTATAAAACTCACGGAAACATTGACTGAGTGAGTTATGTGCAAGTCAATATACGATCATCATTATAATCCTTATATCAACATCCATCCAGAATATAGAGCTAGATATTTACATTTGTTTTATTACTGCCGAGATGTTTTTATTTATTATCGTGCACTATAGATGAATGTTCAAGAGAGATGCAGCATGCCATTCCATGTCACGTAAGAATTGGCTATCCAATGAAATCTAATGCTTTTTCAAAGACTCCGGCACACACTCACCGACGTGATCGGCTACTTTCTTAAATAATCTGATTAATCCATTACTTTTATCTGATTCGAAGGAATCTACGGAACTAAAACATTAAAATATAAGGAGTCAGATAATAATGATCTCCCTTTCATATCTGGAACAGTTCTTTAGATTCCTTTCACTACATTCTTCATTAAACTACTGTTTTCTTCCTTTAATAAGTATCAACACAAAACGTTAATATACGTGTCAATTTTTGATATTTTCATCAATTTTCTCAGGATTTCCCAGGATTACTAGTTGCATCAACCATGAAGAATTAATAGACAACCACCAGTTTTAGCAATTACAATCAAATGGGAGTTGCTTATTCCATATCCGTGGACAGTGTCCCATTAGTTGACAATAGAATTAGTCCGATTCTTGCATGAACTAACTTTTTCAGGCATCATTTCCTACATTCACTTCTCTACTTTTACCCTATTACATTTAAGTAAACTTCCATTTGGAAATCTCAACTTGAGATTGTGCAAGCTTTGCTTATGGCCCTTTGCTAGAGGAGAAAACCTTACCATTAGTTATCACTTATCATGCAAAAACTTGTGATATTGGAAGGAATTATGGCACCCCTCCTTCCAGTATCTTTTTACCATGAAATATTTAACTGATAAGAGCATCTACCCCACATTCATCTTTGTATTGCTTATGTTCAGTGACATTCTGTACTATGACGCATTCAGGGTTGGGTTATGCTTTCTATGACAAGGGAACCTATGCTAGATTCCCACCTTCTTATTGTATACTTAATACTAATGATCAGTCATGATTTAATGATGATTGCATTCCCTGATAATTGTTGCACCTACATATTTGGAAGGGGGAGTTCTAATTTTTCATATATACTTAAAATATGTATCTCGGGACATATTTAACATCATTATAATATGTTTTAGCAAATATTATTATTAAACCCATTGATATCCAAGCAAAATATTTTGTAATTTGTAGTACCTCCTTATAACATGGTCTTGGGTAAGAAGGAGAAAGAAAATGGCTTGTCTATTCCTGTGTTTTGAAAGTAAGAAAAGTGGTTGTATTATTAGCACCCTTGTAAGTAACAATTATGTAGAAAGTATGCATTTGCAACATAAAATGCTCCAAATCCAATTAAATATTTTGCTTAACAATCAAAACTTAAATGAGGTCACACAGATAAAGCGAGCAACATATTACAAGGAAAACTTCAAGAGCGCATTTTATGCTGCTACCCAATCCAGCTTTCAATCTTTAAAATAAATGGGTCCTACGGAAAAAGGAGTGGCAGATGCAACAAACGTAATCACATAATGATGTATATTTAATCTGCACAAATATACATGAAATTGATGTCAAATATAATTTCGCACTACTTGAACATACACGCGCAGATTTTTCTTCTTGAATTGGACTTTGTACTTTTTGTACTGTGTTAGAAACAATCTGTTGAAGGTTCTTCAGTTATGATTCTTTGTGTCAGCCAAAAATAAGCATGATTTTTTAAATCTACAATTTTTGGTATTGATGCAAAATGGGGTTAATGTTTTGCGGCTAAAGTAATATTCTGTAAAAGAGCCCGTGTTGAATTATTTAGTGGGTTATAAGATATGGAATTATGTGTACCTAACTGTTAAGATAAACTACGATTTACATTTCTTGAAAATGAGCTAATAAGTAAAAACATTTATCTATTTAGTTGGGTTTATTTGTTCAGTAACTTGAAAACAGACATTTTTTAGTAAGCGGTCGTTGTTTCGAAGTGCCAAAATATGCAATCAATCGTAGATGATGAAATATTCGTAAAATGTTTCTAATTACAATTACATTCATCAGGATTTATTTAGGTATAATTACTCAGAAACACAAGGTAGTGGGAAACGTTTTACTAACTTTTCCACAAGTAAACTTCCTAATTGACAATGTACATTTTACACATAAGCATTCAGAAGCAGATTTTTATTATTTACATTTAAAATGCTTAGGGTAAAGGAGAACAAACCTACTTGGTCAAAATAGTCAAGAAGGGGTTTGTCATACGACCATGTCATTCCTAAATGTAAATATAATGCAGTTAAAAGTTACTTAATTGCTGTAATGTCTCATCAACATCCACCAGCGTAAAACAGTCACTTAATTCTAAGCAATATTTTGATATGCATAAAAGAAACATAATATTATCGTAATTTTTAAGTGTGTGTGTAAACGCATTTTGAATTGCATTTAATTTCGTCAGTTGTAATAGTAAGTAAGTAGTTGTAAAAATGAGAACATACCTATCTATAATGTTTGCGAGTCTCACATCTTGTTGGCCGTAGATTGGGAAGGCGGAGTTTGGAGTAAGGAGAATCTTCCTCTCCAAAAGCAAGCACATTATAAGTCACGTCGAGTCAAGAGAAGCCAACAAAGTAAATGATGGCAAAGAAATAGTAGAGGTACCTACGTAGAAGTCAGCAGAGACTACACATGTAAAGAATACAGTCAGAGATTGAGTGAAAGAAACTCAACTTGTTGATACGTCTAACAAATGTGTATATAGTAAACGCGTAGAGACATTATTAGGGAGATTATGCATGGGATGCATTGATATGTATTGGGTATTCCACTCACCGCCGTCTTTCTCTGACTTGTCTTTGGAGTCTTTAGAGAAGAAGTCGAAGAATTGAAGGCAGTCAACGTAGAGTAGAGCAAAGGGGTGAATGAGATTCATTCATAAGACAAGAAAGAGAGAACAGAAGAACTCGTCTGACTCTCAGCTCTCTTTCTCATTCAAATACTGATTTCACTCACAGAAGAACCAGTTTTTCTAATTGATCTTTGCTCCGATTTTCAAGGGCTACTGGATTTGGACAAGAGGACTTCTTCAGCAAGTCGTTTGTGCAGAAATTATCTCGTCAACTGAAAACTAACGTCATGTCACGTCATATTAGAACATGACAACAAAAAACACCTTCAGAAAGAAAAACACAAACAAACCCTGTCTGCTCATCACACTTTTCACCGTAGCGTAGGATTACGCAGCCCTCCTCAATACAAATACAAAGATTCTTCATACAATTTTCAAATATCACACCTAATTTGTTAGACGCAACTTGAGAAAAGTTGTGATTAGTGCAATTCCAATCAAAGACTCACTGTTCCATCCTAATTGCATAATATTCCATATCTTGACAGTTCATCAACCAATCAAACAATAACAAAAGTGAAACAAAGTATCTTTGTTCTTACCTGTGAATCAGGAAAAGCATCACGGATTTACTGATTACACACAGGAAAACCGGACTAGATTGATTTTTCGACTGTTTTTGTGGTATTAATTGACATCTGCGCGAAAGAAAACGATTTTCTGGAAAAAGTGTCTTCCAATTTTCTACTTGTTGTGCTGGAAAATCAATTTTCATGTCACACTAAAAGAGTAAACTCATGAACTTCGGTGGGAAACCGTCCTGACTGATAGAAAATATCTTTTTTTACAAGATTACCTGGTTGATGAATTGATTTTCCGTTTTCATCAGTATTGCTTAGTTGAACAATTGGTGGGAAAATTGAATTACTAATTGATTCAATTAAAATGGCTTCAGAAGAAGGGGAGAATTTAGCTGAGATTGATAAGGCTGCCGCTAAAGTATTACAGGGCTATGACTGGTCCATTGTTTCCAATACAAAGAAGTGAGTATTTTCCATTGAGCTTTATGTTAACTTCCACCAGGCCCACCACAACACAAATACTCCAGCCTTACATTACGTCTCTACCATTTATATTAGATTAGACATGCAATCTTCTTTCTTTTCGACCCTGGCCTTAGTCACTTTAAATGTTTAAATACTTTCATTACATAAACCTACTTTGTTTAACTCGCTTATCTACAATGCAATAATGCGACAATGTCATTTCATGTCCTCTTTGTCAATTGTTTCCTACATTATTACTAAATTAATGCTCTTAGATTAGTATTTAAGTCAAGTGCATCTTCACTTGCCATGTTTACTAACACCACTTTGCAAACTATGTCTTCTTATCTATGACTATGCATGTAACTACTTAGTCTTTATGTACTGATCATAGTACAATGAACAGAGACATTATCTGACACGTGTAATTACTGCTATGCACACACTTCCATTTCTGAACAATATTATCCTCTGTCCAATCTTACTTTCTGTAAATAAAAGCAACAGGTGAAAGTTTTATCTTACCCTTGCCTTACCGGAACATCCTTTCATCATCTTCTTACCTCCTGCACTGCATATTTACAGAACCTTTTGTGATTATGATCCTATCTTGTTCATGATAAAGGCAATGAACGTCTATTTTGTAATTGTACATTGCTACAATTTTATTTTAAGTGGAATCTTTAGTGTAAAACAGTAAAATGATTTGTAGGTATTCTTTAGCAATTACAATGAAAATAGGAATAAATTGTTTCTCATTTAAGGGTACAGTCTTTCAGATCTTTTGGCAAAATGCGACACAAAGTTTAACTTCGAAATAGGTTGTAAATGGAGGCTGAAACCCCGAAGTAGGGTAACCGCAATGTGCATAACACTT
>JABASI010003925.1:0-15225 GCA_019776505.1 Tomocerus nigrus | reverse complement strand
AAGTTCAGATTATAGCTATTCACAATTATGAACTCAAGGGTATCAATGTAATCTAGAATGTAGATCGTTGAACTGGACTGAAACTCGATACATAGACTGGACTAGTCCAGTCTGCATCACCGATCCAGCCTAGTCCAATTCAGTGACGATCACCTAATTGGACGGATCACTGAATCAGACTACAACATATATACTGTATAAATAAATATATATAGGTATGTTTATATAAAGAATGGCGTAGTATTGTGTACACAGGAGACGTAGATATTAGTTGCTCAGAAACAATTCAAAGTATTCGTGCAAGGATTTTGAGAGTTGAGTTAGATAAAAGTTACCCTTTAGTTGGGACACCGCGTCCGATATTCCTCCAGATGATGAAAACAACAGCAGCAGCGATTAAGCTGTACTCGATAACTACCGGGAAAAGGTATGGAGCAGCGTCCGTGACGATGGTCCCCATGTAACCCGTTTTCCCGCAAGTGACATTGGTCGGCAGAGCAGCTGAAGTGGCATTGACTGTGGGTGCTGGAGTCGGGAGGCGATTGCTACCGCCTCCGAACCCTCCGTATCCTCCATCGTAATTACTATTACGCAAGCCCCCCTCTGCGTCCTGATCCGGAGAAGTCGTCGTCGTCGTGGAGGAATAAGTGTTCCAGGCTCCGAGCCGCGAATACAAAAGACGGTCTCCCTCTGCAAGTGCATTAACAGCAAGAGAGTTGTGTAAAATGTAAATCCCACGACTGTCGGATTACTTATTAGGAGGCTCTTTCTTTGCTTCCCCAGCTACCTACATACTTAAGTAGCTAATCCAATTCGGCCCGATTTCCCTCTCTTCCTTTTTAAACTCTGTCTCATTTATTCCCTCTTTTATCTTTTGCGTTAGAGAACATTTAGAGTTTCCAGATTCCAGACTGACACTCCTTCCAACTAATTGCAACTTCTCAGAGCATCTCTTTGAAAATTGCCAACATCAGGAAACTAAGTAACTAAGCAGAGGCACTACAGATTTGTATATGCTAAGTATATCGGCGGTGGATTAAGCCCTGATCTAAGGACTGTAGACGAGTAGTCGGCATTCAAGCACGTTCATTCATTTTTACGGTGCGGCGGAAGGCTGGAATGGCCAATAAAGCAAAGTGTATTGGCTCTCCTACTTTATATGAAGAGGAGAGAAGATAAATGCAAACCTCGGATCATGTAGTCTTCAGAAACTCCGTAGTGCTTTGTGATTTCCTTGACACATTCACGGACCAAAATCCTCAGCCAGACGCAGAGATTTGTTGCCATGACGTGCATCAATCCAAATCTTGCTATGATCTTAAACTTGTGAATTCTCAACTGTAAATAGAAAGGAAAAAAACATGATTCCTCGTACACATAAAATTTACGTTGGGCAATAAATTCCTTATCTCTTTCTCTGTCTTTGTCTTCGTAATGCACAAAATAAAAGAGATATTGCAAATTGCAGAGCATCAGTTTCAAGGTGACAGACTGAAATATTATGACTTTCTTTTTGCGAGTTAATGTAAATATGGATCACATCTACTGACATGAGAAAACCTTGCGCAATGTTGTATTTGATTGATTGACAGAGAGATGCAAATGCTTTTTTAAATTCGTTTCTGTCAGAACGATAAAAAAACCTTTTCTAAATTCAATCCATTCCACGAACAATGCTGAAATCATAATATATGAATACATGACACAATTGCACAATCCTATCAAAACATTCTCATTTTCAAGAAAAATCCTGAATGATAGCGAAACACTGACATCGTAGAATGGACAGCATGATAAATATAATGTGCATATGGAGGCATTAAATTGGATTGAAGAGAAACTTGTTGCAACTGATATATATAATATCTACTATTATAGTAGACATACATATAGCTAAAATTATATTATGCACATACATAGGACTGCTCCAAATATTGAAATGGACAGAACGAACAAGATTTTATTAGGATTGCTCGCGAGAGAAAATGTTACTTCTCCTTTAGATGGTTATTTAATAAAAGACCGGCCTGCCTCTTTTGACATTACTTGCTCTCTACCATTCATAGAACTGTAGTGGTAACAAGAGAGCCACTACTAATTTTTTTGCTGTAAACGTCATTTTTTCCTATGTGTATAGGCGATAATATAATATACGACCGCTATGCATTTACTATTCGCTGCTAACTTCATTTTGTCCATGGATGGAAAGTGAAAGAGGTAGAAGAATTTATATTGGAGTATTATAAAAGTAACTGGGATGAAGTTTAGTAGATTGCAGTGGAAGGACTAAGTAAGTATCAAAGAGGAGTCTATAACTCGATGTAGCTGCTGAGATATGAGGGAGAGTGAGACTGAGTTAAAAGTTCAAGTGTGCAAGATAAAAAGAGTCCTGGCTGAGAGCAAGCTTCCTTCTCGATGACGCAGCCAGTAAAAAGGCGAGAGAGTCTGGATGGAGCTGAAGTAGAGAGATAGGTGTAGCTATTTGTATTTTGCGTAGTTGTTTTGTGTTGCAAAGTGTTCGTGTTTTGGATGTAGAGGATGGTAGTATGGTAGGATAGGATGTGTCAAGATATTAAATTGCACCTCTCTTTCCTCTTTTCATTTCACTTAGTACACAGTGGAGTGTAGCTAGGTGGAAATAAAATTTGCTGGAATCAGTTTCAGGGAATTGGAGGGCAAGTTTAGAGGAGGATGGTGCACATACCCTGGAATTGATAAAGATGAAGTACATCTGCATAAATGTAAAAATCAATTGGAGAAGAGGATTGACTCCACGCAGGATGTTGAAGCACGGAGATGTTATCGGAATGTCACAGATTGATCCCAGCTCAAGTCCAATGTAGATCATTGCTCCCAGTCCAAAAGCTGAAAGAAAGAAAGACACAGATAAATCAAATGAATGATTCACCCGTTCAACGTCAGGCCAATTGTTGTGGCGCATTATTCCTCTTCACAAAACATCAAAGACTCCAGCTCTCTGCCCATTTCTTTCATTTCTGAGCAGTGCATCCCTCCATCCAGAAAATACAGAGCCTGTGTGTGCCTGAGCAAAAAGGCTGACTTAACTGCCTCACTTCATTTGCATCCGCACAAACACACTCTGAGTCTGAGTCTCTGGAGTTGCATGGATGAGAGGATGAGTGTGTGGGGCCGAGAAGATGAGATACCGCATGCTAGGAGCGAAGCAACTCCTTTGCACCAAAGCTAAAGCCTTTCTTGTTGTAAGAAACCTAATCTGAAGTTCAGGAGAGGATAAGGATGCGATGCCAGGAAGGGCGACGGAGCTTGCGCGCCTTATTATTTCTCAGTCAGTTAAGGAGATGCGAGTGAGGATAAGAAGAGGAATAAAGTAGCGACATACCCAATGTTCCCATTCGGAGGAAAAAAGATCCATGGGCAGTGTCACTCTGACTTGTTTTGGGTTTAGGCCCATCTTTGGCAGAAGGGACACCAGATTCCGAGTTGGCTTTTTCTTGACTCTGCGAAGGTGGCGGCGGAGCTGCAGCTGATCCCGCATCACCAGATCCGTCGTTCAAATTCACGTCCTTTGCATCGCTTCCCTTTCGTACCCCTTTCAACATGCTCTAAATGGTACAAAACCAGCCACACAACAAATTAGATTATCTTCCTCTAGAAAATTATGTCGCCTTTTACTGCGAAAGTTCTTTTTGTACATATATACATAGATACATAAATAGAGCACAATGGCAGTGCTACCATGTAATATATATATAGGCTGTTGATAAGGACGAAAAAGCCCTTATACCCTCAATCGGCTAATTGCACCGCAAGCAACATGCTTAATTAAGCGTAGTTTCATTAGTATTAATTACGAACTAGGTAGGATTACCTATATCATGTACAGGGTTTTATATACAGTTTAGGCCATATTCATTGTACACAAGGACGAGATTCCATATAAAGTAGCCAGCATTACATTCATGTCATTATGGAGCTTGGCTAAAGAAACATTAGTCTGTTCATAATGAGGAATAATTTGCAAAAAATTTTCTTTCACATAGAAATGCGTGGACATTAAGGCAATTATGAAAATAATTGACTTTTATAGCTAGCGCTTGTTTATTTATTTTCTAGCTATTCATCTAAATGTTTGTGTGGAGATAAGAGACACACGATTGGAATGCATCCTTGTGTATACACAGAATAATGCACATACATAATAGAGTAGGTAAATATAAGTAAAGACTGCCGACGCCACCAAAAATAATTGTAAAATGGCACACGAATCAACACATTGTAAATAGAACAGACCATACAACTCACAACCAACCAGTCCACAAATCAAACGTAAGTATATGTAGGTAGGTATATACAATATAAAAAGGGTTTATTAAATGTATTTATTCTGCTCTGCATTAAATCCACCAGACGAGACAGTCTGAAGAATTGAGCTGACTGCGAATGAGCCAAATTATAATTTAACAGTACAGACAGTTACGATCTGAACTGCCAGCCTGCCTTTGCCACCGCCACCCAAACAATATAGAAGTCAGATGTAAAGTAGGAAGAAAGGAACGGAAATATCTCGTAAACATGCAAGACGAAAACAAAATGCTTAATCCTACTGTGCACTACTTGAAATGTGTATAAAATGATATAGAGGACATAAATATAGCATATCTACTGCTTAAATACATGGCGAGATAGAGCAGAACCGGATTAAAGTACAAATCTCACGATCAGGGAACAAAACACAACAAACGAGCACATACATTATATGAAACATACATACATAGCTACATACATGTATACAACAACAGAGTGTAGCTGCGCCAGAAGAGCACGAAAAAAGAGAGAAAAAGGAGCGACATTGCAAATTGCAATGCAACGGAGAAGAAACATGCAATTTGACAGAGGAGCGTAGTAGGAGTAAACGATTGCGGAGTTGGTAATTTAGCGGAGGCAACTACAGCGAGCCGAGCAAGATAATCGATGCAATACTAGAGAGATAAAATAAAATAAAAGAAATGAATCGGAATTACAGAACTGAAAATAGAAAATGTTTACAAACCTCGCTCGGCAAGAGCGGATCAAGTCTTTCTCTCTGGGCTAATTCATACTTTGCTTTGTGACGACCTTCCTAATAAATCATTCATGATAGAGCAAGTCAAAATTAAAAATCAGAGTCAGAGAATCGTAAGAGAAGAGAGCATTCAACAGCAATCTCAGGGACAAAACCTTTCTCTAGAGAACTATCAAAAAATCATTAAAGAATAGAAGAACACAGGTAGCCAAGTAAAGTACGTAAGTACGTCTACTTGGCTAAAGAGATGAGGATATTAGGAGGTAGACTACTACTTACTAGACTACTCTACTCTTATAACTACACAGAAAGGAGTCAAATGAAAATTCACACATTTTATAGGCTCATAGAAATTCTATTAAAACGATAGTGGCTGGCTACTCCTCAATTCACTCTCCTCTCCATTGCAAATTGCACCTGTACTCACAGTTCATCTCTATAGATATATACAGACGGCATCTGCTCCAAATTATACGGCACCTCCGCCTTAGATTCACTAAACTATCTTTCTTTCTTCCTCCAATCTACAAAGTACATACAAATGGGGAAAAGACGTAACTCGGTTATAAGGATTTGCTACTCATGTCACATCAGACTGACTAGCTAAGACTGTAAATTGGCACGTTGATAATAGTTTGCACACTCTGCGTCCATTCTCTCCCTTTTACTAAGACGTCTCACACGGATAAAGAGCAACTCTATGGCTATAGCTTTATTTAAGTGTGATAAATATATTATGTGTTATAGCCAAAGGGATCTTTCCACTGTAAACAATTCCACTACTATAGCTCTCTGTCTCGAGTGTCTCTATATAATAAAAGGAGATAGAGACTAGGCCACATAAAAGGCTATGGCTGGCTCTATAATCGTAGAAACGGGTTATCTGTAAGTGGGATGTAGAATATGCTAAATATAGAGGTAATAGGATCTGGAATCCTAAATTCCTAAATCCAGGGTGATTGTGAGCGTGTTTTTGCAGAGTCACGAACAAAAAACCCATAGAAATGGAAATGAAAGACAAATAACGAGGAGGAAAAGGGAAAGTAAAGCGGGAGTCGTGTACGTACCTGGAGAAAAGACTGTTTTCGCTCTCCAGACTTGGAGGCAGCGGCGTCAGCAGCCACCTCCTCATCTTTCTTGGCCTCTTTGTCCTTCTTTTCCCGTTTTCGTTGCCGTTTCTTCTGAGACGAGTCATGGAGCAGGTAGCAGAACACGTACAAGAAGAACAGAATGCTTCCGCCATACAGGTAAGTGAAGATGCCCTGGAAGATTACATTCAACAGTCACCATTACCACAACCACTCAATGCCATTCTCTGAGCATAAATACAAACCCATTGTGTCCCACGCTGTCTTATACTTCAATTCTATCCCTCTCTCTCTCTCTCCTTAATATAATATTCATACACAATCCCCCATAAATACAACTATAAATGTGCCTTATGCCCGCTTTTAAATAAACCTTCATGCAGGTAGCCCGAGATAAGAGAGAAAGTGAGACGAGCGTGAGACGAGGTTAGAAATATAATAACATGCCAAAGGTTTTTCTATGTAATGGAGAAATGTATATGTAGTTTCCTATTTATTACAAGTATGCAAAAAGGAATTTATGTAATGTAGTTAGTGGGATACCCGGTTGCCGATAAGAATCCATAAAACTGGAAAAGCTACCTTATTAAGTGAACTATATTTAGACTGCTTTACATATTCTTATATATATATATATATATATATATATATATTATAATATGTGTAATATATAGGTATATAAAAATGTATGTATGTATTTAACGTTTATAAACATGTACATATACAGTAAAAAATTTCCCATTCGGGTACATACATGTGGAATGTAATAAAATATGTATAGGTGTCCAATGTTCACTTATCTTGTCCCATAACATCCATACATTACATTAGAATTACTTAGGAGCACACCGTTTTTGTTATAGAGACAGACAGACAATGTAGGAAGGCCTTACATTTGTACTGTTGCCAACTACACATTTTCTCCTTTCATTGATATTTCCCTGAGCGCTAATTTAAAGGCAAGTGTAAAAGATAAATGTAATAAAACGTTTGTTCTCACCTCAAAAAAATGGAGGGGCACGTTGATGGTGACAACTTCTGACAAGAGGAATGCCAAGCAAACCACTACTGCAAGTTTGCAGTACAGAGCACTGGTTATAATGAACAGAGATGTCCTAATGGAGACAGAAAAAAAATAGATGTGTAATTAGCATTAATACGTGAGTCATTTACATTTTATGGATGAGTGACATAGTGTCACACCCTATGACTCCTTATCGTGTCAACATTATGTACTTTACCACGATACACATGTTTTTACCAACTCCAATTCCATAGCACGTAACAAAATTCCCAACTCACTATCAGATGACATGACGATAGGAGGACATGAAACGGAAGAGTGTTTTAATAAAAATTAAATTCTGTCCAATTAGCGTGCTCCACGGAGTTGGTCCAACCAAATCGTGCAATTTCCATATTTCTCCCTTTTGGCGTCATTTAATATGCAGTTGCCATGAGAGCCTCTGCTCCATGACAGATAGTGGCTAATGAAATGACAGTAAACATAAATGTAATTGCATATTCCATGCAAAACGGAGGGACCACCACAAGTGAATTGCATAGTATTTATGCAATTTGCATTTATATTTATGTGTGGCGTAAAAAGTGGCGAGTATTGGAGTGACTCGGGGTTTATTGCCATTGTAGTAGGAAAAAGGCGGAAGGGCTGAGTGAACAAATGGAGCAACAAACAGAGACAATTCAATGAGCTCCCAGCTCTGTGAGCCAACAAGTAAGTAAACGAAACTAATCTAAACGACCCACCCTTTGAAAGGTATTGACCACATATCGCTGCAGTTGTGTGTGTCTGTGTGTATATCTGTTGTTGCTTCTCTTCTGCTCCTCGTTCTCTTGGATTGGACTCGAGCCTGTCTTCACTGTCTCCTCACAAACAAGAGCCAAAAAGTGAACTGGCACTCTAATGCAATCCAAAACATTGGATATATTCATAACGCATTCATCTCCAGGAGCAAAGCAACCCCCCAATGGAAAGTCGACCTTTTCTCATATCGAGCCTCGCATCAACAACGCTGACTGAAATTACGACATGCACGCACGAATGTTGTTTCTCCGTTCCTCAAGCCTCGCTCTCCCTGTGTAAACCAATCCATACTATTCCATACTCCATAACATAACGTGAACAAAATAATGCAAACCAAACCACACTTTTATATGACCATAGCAAATCCAAAGGATTATTACTCAGTAGAGCATTGCATGGTACATCTCAGTTTTTACTGGCCTGCCTCTACTCAGGTCTACCTCCAGTCAGCCTTTCTATGTCAGCCGAGCCTACTAGTCCCAATCCATACATACACACAACTACAACAGACCATAATATCTTCCACTATTCTCGTCCATTCCACTCAATTCCAACTCAAATGGACAGAATAATAAACCGCACTGGCCACTAACTACATAAATGTTACTTAATGACTATAATATATTATTATTTTCCCTATAGCAGACCAATGCAACTTCTTCAAACATCACACAGTAGCCAAGTTAAAACTCCTGGGCCAAAAGCCAATATGTAGTAGCGGAGGCGGCTCATTTTACTGTGAGCGAGCCAGCTTAACCATTCAACCAGTTTGTTCTCTACTACTGTGCGTCCCCTAGGATTACTATAATATTACTCACTCTCTCTCTCTATATTATGCAATGCAACTACATCCTCGCACCTACTCATCTCACTCCACACACTGCACTACTGCCTGGACGAGATCTCCAAATCTTCTCCTCTCTTCTGACTACACCCTTGCACACACACACGGATAATGTGGACCAAGCCCCAAAATCATAGACCTACCTAATATGTAATCAACTATATATAAAGTAGTGAGCAATACTAAATAAACTAAGTCAATTCAAAAACTTTGTCATTATCTACAAAAATCAATAATTTCAAAAATACTTTCCAGCCTCAAGCATTATTGATAATATGGTGCAATGGGCCCCAGAAATGTCAATCAATAAAGCACTCTCCTCATCGTTACGTCAATTTTACCTTTTAAACTGTGGGAATGCATTGAGGCCATAAACATGCTTTTTTTAAACTCTAGTTAAACTTTCCTTTTCGTCTATCCATAATAGACACCTATTTACTCTACAAAGATCATAGTATTATGTATTTATTTTTAAACTAAAATTCATATGTATTTAAAAGTGTACATAAGTATATTTAAGGGTGGCTTTGATTCCGATAGCAAACTAATAAGCACCCTGTATTTTACTGTCCAAATCGTAGTAATAATACTGTCCTCCTGAACTACTACGCACTTGCAATATTTGAAGTGGCTATAGTTGAGTGCTGTTTATACTCGGTCACGGCAATTATATTGTTATTGTTTTATATCTGAGTTTAATAGCACGAGCGGTGCCTTCCGTTAGAGTTCCGTTGTTTGCTAATGATTAATTCTGAGTTTCTATATCGCTAAACATATACAAGGATACTAATATGTAGTATTGAATGCGTGTTTCCTATATGAATCAGGGACATGTAAACAGTAGGGACTGAACATTTTAAAATGTATGTCTGGCTGCTTGAAGACCTATGTATGTATATGAGGATTTGTCTGAAATGAAACTAAAGTTCAGGACAAATGTCGATGGTAATAATACGCAAACTTAGGCAATGTATTTGCACGTAAAGCTACGTGAGTGAAACTACTATGAATCTCAACTGAATATTATGTCCCCATAATGTCTGCATACGTCGTAGAAGAGTGTAGTGAAGGCTACAGAAAGGGTTTTCGAAGAGTGTAAAACTGCTATGCGTTTTAAGACAAAGTTTTGATTTGAGAGTGAGGTTGGTTGTTGTCAGGCTGAGCTACTTGTGCCTACATTACATGTATATGCATGTGTGTGTGTGTGATAAGTTGGAGGCGATGCATTTGGAGTCCCACCCTTCTTCAGTTGACATGCACAATGCTCTGGCTTTAGTCATTATACTCATTATTATGCTAAGCTAAACAAAAGCTAACTCCCTTCGCTATTCCAACACAAAAACATTTCATTTCGCTCTAATTGCATGAAGGCGAATGAAACGAAAGGAAGGAAAATAAACGGAGCTGCCAATAGTCCAAAGTACTAATTAAGAGGAAACAAGTGGAGAGTGCGAGGGACTGGAGTTCGATTGAGAGGACGACCGATGAAAAACGGACAGACAGAGACAAACGAATAGAATACAATGCCCCTTCAATCTTCCATTATTTAATAAAGAACAGACATATCTAGAAAGAGCTATAAAATGCTCTAAAATGCAATTTACTTTTAGCTAGCCAAGGAAGTGTGGGCCCACACTAAACAAGGCTCAGGAATAAATTCACGTCTCACACATAAATACACGTGGTCACACTTTCATGTGATTTAGAAAGGAGTTTTATGACTATACTTATATTTGCCTACGAATTACCTGACTACGTAAATTAGTTAGAGCTCCTCCGCTACCTAGGAACTCTCCTCGTGTGCTTCGTATAAATACATTACACACACTAATGAAACCAAAATGAAAATGGGAAGGATATTCAACTGCACAGAGCTATATTTAGCCTGCCATGTGTGAATTAACCATGCATACTAACGCTAAGCAGATAAAATTCGTAATTAGATCGGGCGAGTGAGGAAGTGTGGCGTTAGGAGAAAGGAGCAGCCCAGGAGAGACGACGGCCAGGCAACTAAGGGTTTATCATTAGCAGCACAGTGAGGCGACAGGACGAGAAGTGGTCGGTGTGGAGGCCTTAGATGTGTAATTAAAAGGTAATTAGGGGATGGTGAGGGTGCAGGAGGGTGCGGGAGGGTGTGTGTGGAGGCCCGGCCGCAGTAGCGAGAGCAGGGAGGCGGGGGCGAGAGAAAGCAAAGTCACAGAGCAGAGATCACCTATTGAGAACGATGAGGTTGAGTAGCGTATCTTCGGGCGGAGGAAGAGGGAACTCTTCTGGAGCGGTTCCCGGACCAGAGCTCTCTACAACGGTCACACTTTTCGTTTTCTTCTCCTTGGGCTTCTTCTCCTTGGACTTTCCTTTCTTCTCGGCGAGGGGCAGAGTGGCGGCCTCGGATATTTGTTTGTAGCCTTCGACCTCGGACTCGACGGTAGCCACGTGGACTTGCTGTCCACCGCCCATTGTTGCTTCACTCAACAATGTGGCCAGCGAAGGGCCTTATAGAGCACGATGCACGAAACAGTTCGCGGAGAAACAAACACAGGCTGACGGGTCGGGGCTGAGTGTGGCCGCGGAGAGAGAGACACAGACGAGGGGCGAATCCCGGAGAGCAGAGAGAGAGAGCAGAAAATGGCTCCAGACTTGTCCACGAACTGTGCACTGCGTCGGTCGGTCGTTGCTCTACACATCCACCGAGTGAGCTCGTCCTGGCCCCAAGTTCGATCTCTCCAGTCGCATCCAGATCGCAGACTCCAGTTCCTATGGTTACTTGACAAGAACATATTTCATCCACTTCCCAGTCTGCACGACCAGGGGTGAGCTCCCGGTTTCTCCAGCGACGGCTACCTCCAGCCACCCAACCATCCGCCTGCCTATGCCTGCCTAGGCCTCGTCTATCTACTCACACACACGGATCCCTACAACTAACTCCAACAGCACGGCATGGCATGGCAGTGCACCAGACAGCCAGGCAAAGCAAAGCATCTCATCTTCTTCGGGAGCAATGCACGCAAAGACCGACACGTACAGCAGACACACACAGACAGACAGACACCCGACCCTTAACTCCTATCCTCTCCACAACAGACACACACACACGGATCTACTGCTATGGCCACTGGCTCTAAGGGGACCTCTACATATATCTCGCTCTCTCCTTACACTTTCTCCTCCGTCCAAATCTAACGAAGCCGACTGGAGATAAGTAAACGGCTTCTCCTTACACACACGCACTTGGACGTCTCCACTCCTTCTCACGCATTATCTGCTCCGTGTGCAGCACTATCATCTTCTTCCACCGACCTATACATACACTCTGACTATGTACACACAAGGACTCTATAGCCGGCTCTAACGAACCAAATGCCTCAACATCCCTTTCTCCTTCCTTCACTCCAAGAAATACAGAGAGAAAGTCCCTGTGCACTATTTTCTCTAAGTCTGGGCTGTGAGAAGAAGAGAGGTATTATTATATTTATAGTGTGCATGAATGGTAGGAGTAGAGAGAAAGCTGTGCAGGGCAGGAGTAGTGCGGGGATAGGGAGGGATGGATAGATATTATTATTCCGAGTAGTGGTACTCAGTCAGTGTGTACATTTTAGAGTAAGTAAGTACACCTACTTTCCCAGTTCCGTCTCGTCCCGTCCTGCCTCACTGCTTCCCCCACTTCCATCCGCAAGCCCAACTCCGAACAACGAACCAGACTCCAAATTTATCAATTCACACCAAACGATCCGAATTGAACGAGAATAGTCGGATCAGGACTACTAGGACTCCATGTCTATCTCTCTCTATGTCTCTTTCTCTGTGACTCCTACAAATACACACATCTCTCTCTCTCTCTCGCCATGTCTCATCCTTATAGGCTCTCTTTACTTAACTTTACACACAACTCCACATTCTCTTCCTTAACAACTTTTACTTTCATTCCTTCCTATTACATTACATTGTAGAGACTGGCGGAACTTTCTTTACTGCCATCCCCCACTATAGCTAAATATATTTAAGCACGCTCTTTAACGACACCGTCTTCACAGACATCAACATGAGCCAAATACTTCTATGGCTACATCCTATGCCGGAATATTATGTTCGTGACATAGACATAGACATATAGACGTGAGGAGTCGCTACAGTGCCGTGTGTGCTTTACGTTTCCAACTACATTAGCCACTGACTAGGCACACTCGTGTAAACTAAACTCTTGCAATGCCGAGCCAAAAATACAAAGTCTAGGAGACTGAGCGTCTCGTTTACGTCTTCACTTTACCGACAATTCCTCCCATATTCTGTATTCCTCCCTCTTTCCGGTCACTTCCTTCACAGTCTACATTTTTTCCTTACTTTCACTTTTATTCCAAATATCTGCACACACATACTTCTACTACGTTCTCAAAGATCCAATACACGGATATGCATGACTACCAACATTTTTTCCTAGCTACTTTTTACTACTACTTTTTTAATTTTCTATCCTGAAAGTTTATGGGAAATTACATTTACATATACGAATTTAAGTAGAATAATTTTGCAAACGTTAGAGCAAGCAAGGCTTTGGTAAACCTTTTTTTGTTAGCTATTGCAAAACTAAAATATATTCCTTTATTTAGCTTATTAAATAAAAAACGTCCGGTAGTATTTAATGCGCTGCACTAACTAAGTAATAATAATATTATTTTATGCTATTGGGAAATGCTGTTTCCAAAATGTAATTATGAACTGAAAAGGTTATCAAAGGTTGTACCTATCGATTTGACTTGTGGCAACAACTTTCTAAGCCTATGTGGCAAAAACATTTCAATGCACGTCACAACACCAAAGTTAGAACTTCATTTCCGATTTGTAAAGCATGCATATCCGTCCTAGGATTATGTATGGTTAGTTATATAACTTATATGACTATAATATTTTAGAGATACGACTATATAATTATGTATGTACGACAGTCAATCTAGATGTAGGCGTTTATGTAAGAGCAGATATATGTTAGTATGTGTGTAACCTCTATAAACATGGACTTTTATTCATAGTGTGCTAACCTACACAGATTTACATTCTCGCACAATTATGGATCACATCCTGGAGGAAAGTCTCCAATAAGCACACAGCTATATCCCTACTTATAAGACGTAGACATGCAAAAATCCGTATTTATCCGAAAAGAAGGCAAGTAATAATGCATATATCCCCATTCAAACGAGAAGCAAAAGGGGTTTTTAACTCCGAAAACTGATTACACAAACTTTTCCTGCCAATCCAAAAATACTATGAGAAAGTAGTTTGTGCAGATAAGAAGTATAAGAAGTATAGGTTTAAGGTGAATAGCCAATTATTCAAACTCTTTGAAAGCTTTTCATCTTCAGCTTACATAATATTTCCGCAAATCTCGCAAAAGTATATAACATCTCGTAAGCAAATATGGCAAGGGTTCCATACGTTGATATTTATTCAGTAGTAATGTCATTCCTTCAATGAATGAGCCATTCCTTTTTGTGTTGCCATTTGCCATGAATATATTATGCCTTCCATTCCTTGCATTTTAAAAAACTTATTTCAGCAAATATTACTCTTTCTCTTTTATGCAGCTACAAAATATGAATTGTCTCATTAAAAAATGTAGGCAATATTTAAAAATGTCCAAAAAAGAAGCTATAATCCTATAGTTACTACTAGTTACTTGTAATCCAAGTAAAAGTTTAAAGAAGTTTGCTCAAGGGCAAATGAGAGAAAGTAGTCAATAAATTATGTTGTTCTGAGAAGGACATATCCCGGATATTTCTATAAATTTTTTATTAGGAGTCGATTGTATTTTGTAACTAACGTCGAACAGGACGTATGAGACAAACGAGAAATATGATACGATTATCGTGAAATCCTACGTGTGTTCTACAGAGGCGAAAGTTGACTGTCTACAAGGAAAGTTTCCACATGGATGAGTATTGGACAAAATGTGTGCTTATTTTCGGTTCAGAAGGACATAAGGCCCTATAAAAGTAAATTGTGTGTCCTGATGACAGTATGAACATAAAGAGTGGTAAAAAATCTTTGGAGTTGGACTATTGTGTATAGTCTGGCTAGATTTCCATTGTTTCGCTTTCTGGTCGTGACGAGGAGGAAACGTGGGCAGCACTTGACTGACTCTCTGCGGGCATTTCCCTCATTTCTATTGTATAGGAGCTTAGAGAAAGAAGAGAGAGAGAGAGAGAGAGAGAAGAGAGAGAGAGAGAGAGAGAAGAGAGAGAGAGAGAGAGAGAGTAAAGGGAGAATAGTAATTGAAGTGGATCTGGCGCTTTTCTGCTGATACAAGGCGGTTGAACTGTATTTGTTATGCCCTTCAGGCAGTTAGTCCCACGCTTAGCTTACTTAGCCTACTACTTATGTATGTTGGAGCTCACGCAAAATGAGTTAGAACAGACACTGGAGAAAAGGA
>JABASI010003924.1:0-15227 GCA_019776505.1 Tomocerus nigrus | reverse complement strand
ATACCGACACTACGTGCAGCAACTGATCCCGATTCTGATGCTACGGATGCTACTCTTCCCATTCCACAGGCTGAACTAGCCGTTCCGCCCAAAAAGAGGAAATATAGAAAGAGGACGAGCAAAAGGCGCACCAGTGACCCCGACTGGACACCCAGTAAGAAATAAGAAGTCATCACCCATTGTTACATCTTAAAAATGAGTTTTCTTGTTTTCGGTTCAAGTGTTATTATAATCTTATTTAGTTACGTCCTCATTCCCTATCTTATTTACTCAGGCATACTTGATCTTACATTATATACTTAAGACACATGCACAATCATAAAATGTAAACCACATCAGTAGAGTGGTACCACATTAGATGTGCATCAAAAATACAACGTATTAGTCTTAACACAATATAAACATAACGGTTCTTTTTAACATTATGCTAAATGCCGAAGCCACGCTAGCCACTCTGGCTCTCAATACAATACTACAAACTCAAACAAACGCTTACAGATATTAGCATATTATGCTAGGTAGATAATCTACTCATAAACACGAAATAAGATGAACATCAGCAATGTAAAAATAGATAAAAAAAATAAAAAGCTCTATTTCATACGTCTAACTTTATGCATTCTATTATCCACACAACTTGGTGGAAAGTTTAAATTTTTACAAATTTAATAAGTATATAAGTTTATGCTTTGAATTACCGATATATACCGAAATTTGTTTAAATATTTGTGTATTAATCAACACACGCTAAATGAATTTCTAAAAAGCTAAAATAGAACACAAATTTCCGAGTATTAATTTGATATTAACATCTCAAGTCGCTTTGAATTACCGCCATCCGAAGTTTCTTTGGTAAATACGTTTTACAAAGCTTGAAAATATTGACTATTGAAAATCGGTGTTGCTAAGGAGGAAGCAGTAGTAATCTCAAAGAATTTATTACGCTGTATTTATTACGCTGTATTTATTACGCATTCCCATTGGCAAAACTTGCAGCTAAAAAGAATGCTAGATCAGAAAAAGTGGATTTATCCCAGGTAATCCCTTGAGTATTGTTATTGAGTTGACAGTTCGAAGTGGACCAGTGCAGATTACACGAATTAATCAAGACACTTAGATCTAGATTTCCTATGTGTACATTTGGAAATTTGTTGACGTTTTGCGTGCAGAAGATCATTATGGGCATCAAGACTTAAGCAAAATATATTGCCATACATTAAATATAAAGTTCCAAATTTCTGCAAGGCGATCAGTCACCCAAAATGGGTTATGACAATGACGAGAGATGACCAATTTATTCGTGTGCCTCTGGAAAATCTAACAAGACAGATCTACACAATTTCAAGTTGCCCAGAATGGGTCTTTTCTACCACACTGGAGATTACCACTTTGGAGAAAGTACGGTAACAAATGTCTTAACATTATAAGCAGGGAAAACGACCAAAATCAATGGCATTGAATTTAATTTCAATAACGGCACCATACGCACCAGTGCTAAACCCATGTCTTATTTCTAAAGACGGACAAGTAGCGCTGACTCCCTGCAATTTTAGACATGAAAACTTAATGGAGTGTTTAACCCTTGAAGCTGCTCAACAGCTCAACTCATCATGTCTAGCTAATATCAACCTAATTCCGGTGTGTGTTGTATCTCGGATCAATTATATATATTCGAATCATCGTCACATTGCTCTGTCATGCTCTGTCATGGTGTATGTAAGGGCGAACTTTCTACTACATCACCATCTACCGTTAGCACTGTACTACTACTTCCACTCTCCAAATTAGGAAACTGGTTTGCAAGCAGGCACTGCTATACGTATATTATATCAGCTATACGTATACTATACCTACATCCAATCTACCAACTACCTTATTGCGTAAAGCATCCTTCGTGCAGCATTCCAAGTATTACAGCCACTCAAATGATAAATGACTATTGTCATTACTTGCCTTTAACTAAGGGGAAACTTTTAGTACGGGAAACATTTTGAAAATTATGTTAATCGACAATTTGTCAGACTAAAACTAAGGGGAAACTTTTACGTGAAGCATTTTGAAAATTAGGAAACTGTGTTGCTTAGTGTTTCCATCATTCGGCAAACAACATGATACTACATTTCGACTTAATTCATCCTAATTGATTACAGTCAGGCTGTAAATTGGAATTTATAACTAACTTTGAATGTTGTTTACTACTTCAAGAACTACAGTCAGCTGTGAATTGTAACTAATTGTGAATGTTGATGGTTTTTACAGAGTGATTGCTTCATTGGTTTCTATTATTACTATTTGACAACTTTACTTATTGCACATTACAGTCAGTACTTGACATTACAGTCAGGTAACTAATTTTCAATGTTATAGTCAGGCAACTAATTTTGAATATAGTTTTTGAATATTACAGTCAGGTATTTGATTTAACTAATTTGGAATGTTGATTGATGTCACAATGTTGTTGATTACAATTATCTGCCCGTCAGAATCTTTACTGCAAGCCTTCGTCAGTCACCGGTTTTCTACTGATTTTGAATGTTTGTTTATTTTCAACAACAAGAGTTCGTGAGACAGCAGTTCATTTTCAGTGTCTGAATCCTTACTCCAGGCGTTCGTCGGTCATTAATTGTTTACTAATTTTGAATGTTGTTGATTAAAATCATCTTTCCGTCTGAATCTTTACTGCAAGCCTTCGTCAGTCATCGGTTTCCTTCTAGATTTGAATGTTTGTTGTTTCCAACAACAAGCGTTTGTCAGCCACCGGTTTATTACTCACTTTGAATATTTTTTGATTTCCACAACAAGCGTTCGTCAGTCATCGGTCAAACTTTCAAGTGAAAAATTTTGAAAATTAAGAATTGGTGATTATTTGCAATTGGAAATCATAATACCAGTCAGACAGTCAGCTGTGGTTGTAGTTTGTTTATGGTGCCGTAGTAATTTTGAATGTTGACTACTTCTTACTAATTTTGAATGTTGATTGTTTTCACAGACTGAAAATGATTGAATGGCTAGCCATCTGTGAAAGGTCCCTTTAATACATCATATGAACTGTTGTCGGACACTATGATAATATGAATAGTATACAATTATGAATATTACAATATATGTCTGAGTCTTTCCTGCAAGCGTTCGTCAGACATCGATTCCTTACTAATTGTGAACATCGTTGATTACAATTACGTTGGTATGTGTATAATGTACATAATTCAGTGCTGCATCTGATAACAGATGCTACACTGACATTCCAAGCTCACACCACCTTCGGATCAACAGTGGCAACGCTGGAATGTCCATCAGCCGGAATCTTCGCTCCCATCTCACTCACAAATGAAACTAAAATCCATTCCATTACTCTAAAATTCGACAAACCAGACATTAATACCAGTTGTAGTATAAAATGCCCACAAAATTCAGTGTCTATCCAAGTGAAAGGACATTTACACTACATAACGAATTCCGATTCCAGAGATTATAGTCACGTAGTCTCGTTCGACCCACAAAATCCATCATCACCTCTTGCTGGTTTCCACTGGAACACCATTATTGGTTTTGAATGGCAACACTATCTCTGGAGAACCCTACTACTACTCCTGGCCATAATAATTACTGTTGTAACCTTAATAACGGGCTCAAAACTAATTTTCACTTCAATGGTGAAAAGGCTTGTTTAAATACTATAGTGCACCTCGATGTACCTTACTACTAATAATTATAGTCCATTCATTTTATCGCACTATCATGAAACCCTGACTCAGGATATTTCTAAAGCACTTACCATTGTACCCTCCTACTATGTTTACATAGAATTACTTATGTGTATCATTTGAACTTCTGAACACTTGTACCAATATTATCCTTAAAACTTAAGAAAAATCAATCTTATTCTTTCCAGAAATGCAGAATTGTAAACAATCACCACAAAACGAACTGCATTTCCGATAAGTTTTTTAACTTTAATTCCCTGTATTTTGTTGACGTATTTTTCTGCCCTATATAAGTAAGTCGACTGCAATGAGAAAAAATCACATTCTCATAACCAGTCTAACAAGTCACACCTTCACCTTCAATTACTTCAGATCATGGCCTCCAAATGGAATACACACTCCCTACTGGTCAAGCAATATGCCCAAGCCATCGACACCAGCACTACCCTGACCCATGAGATGATGGAGAAGGAGAAATCCATGGCAAGACTAGCCAAACGCCAACAACATCTTTTCGACCAGTACCAAGAGGCCCTGAGAGCTATAGACGAAGCTACGAAAGAACTCAGCTCCATTCGGACTAGAGCCAGCCTCTGGGATAGGAGAATGTACCACCTGCGTGTAGTTCTCAACGCGTCTCTCCGCAGAAAACTCGTAATAGTTCATACTCCCGCAGACATTCCATTAACAGTCAAAATTGAGCAACCTGAAGATATGGATGTGGATTCTGACACCACCCCTCCAATGCCGACATTACGCGCAACAACTGATCCCGATTCTGATGCTACGGATGCGACTCTTCCCATTCCACAGGCTGAACGAGCCATTCCGCCCAAAAAGAGAAAATACAGAAAGAGGACGAGTAAAAGGCATAACAGCGATCCCGACTGGACTCCGGCTAAGAAAAAGTAAATCTAGTAGCATTCTTTCTTTGTATCACTCTAAACAATTGTATACCTTCTTTTGGTTCATCGGTTTTCCAATTTTTTCTGTTTTGTGGAGAATGGATAAATATGTATATCTTATCGTATATTTATCCAGGCAATGCACTGTAAATAAGCAATAAGGAAATAAGCATGTAACACTAATATTATTCCAGGCTATAATGACTTTCGTGATTAGTCTATTCATTCCAATACTAAGACAACCACAGCACATTAGTAGAGTGGTACATTAGAGTACACAGCACATGACGCACATACTAACCACACATCTATCCACAATTACACAAACGTATTTTACACGTATAAATAATCATCATTTCCAGGGTTTATACTCAGGATTAAAGTTAATTACGTCATTTGTAACCTCATTCTTTCTGTATAAAAGCAAAGATTTTATTACAATAAAACCAGTAAAGAATTCACTCTCTACTCAGCACATGGTGTTTTTATTGCATCTAAAGCATAATTCATCATTTCTGGCTCCCCGGCTAACATTTCGATACCCTGACCCTGTAATACCCGAATTTTCGACTTTTTTTCGGTTGGCAGGGCTCGATATTTTTCTTGTTAAAACGGCCTTAACTGCACACAGTGGGAATCTTGGCTAGCTGTGGTACCTACGAAGGGACCTGAGAAGGCATTGGGAAGCAGGCTCTAGCCCGGCAAGTTACACTGTGCTCAGCAGCGACAGGTACCGTTATAAACGGGAACTAGCTAGTTTACACAGTCCACTGCCTTGTAAAAGGAGGGACAGAAAGTTCACAAACACTATCTTGAGTCCAGTGCTTCGGGAATTCATCACATTTTCGAAGAGGGACACACATAATAAAGTGAATTACAGTTTCTGTGACCGGAGTAAAGGGCACTGACAAATCCACTGCTCATGGAACTCAATCCATGAGGGGAAATTAGTCACCCAAATTTATGTCCGGAAGGAGAGATTCACGCAAAAACAGTCCACCACGTACTCGTTCGAAGGGAAGCAGTCAACAGACCCATTTTGACGACCCTGACAAGGAAGCCAAAAGGCAGGCAGCACAATAACAAGCTGAACAGCGACACTCAGCTGACAGTGAGGAAGACCCATTTGCATCAGCAGAAGACGTCAGCACTGAAGACCCTTCAGCAAGAGCCAAGACACCTCCAGTACGGACCCACACCCGATCTAAATCCGTGTCACCAGCCCGAAGGAGACGACAATTCAGGTCAACATCCACAACAGGTGCAACTGCGTCAACTGCCAGTGCAACAGCGTCAACTGCGTCAACGTCAACTGCGTCAACGTCAACTGCGTCAACGTCAACGGCGTCAACGGCAACTGCGTCAACGTCAACTGCGTCAACTGCCAGTGCAACAGCGTCAACGTCAACTGCGTCAACTGCTTCAACTAGCAGTACAACTGCGTCAACATCATCTACGACCTTTTCCACAACAACCGCTGGAACTCTCACCATGGCTGGTCTTCATCAGGCAAATCATGCTGCGCTTCAGCGGAGGATTGATATAATCAAAACTGCTGTAGATGACCACGTCGGTAGCGGACCAAAGATGACGCACGTCACGGCTACCATTTACATGAACGACTGCACAACGATTGCAAAGGAAATCCACGATCAACTCATCAATTGCTACACATGTTTACTCCACCAGGACCATCAGCAGCATCGGGAACGCCCAACCCGCAAGCAGATGCCCTGGCTTTGCACGACGTCTTAAACAATCTTTTTGAAGACACAAGAGGAAGAATAACTACCATTGCGAAGTCACTGACACCGGTTGCCGGAATCGGTATGAAGCCACCGAGGGTAGAACTTGGTCGAATGAACGAATGGCAGAAATTCAAGAGTGCATTCATGGCTCACGTACATTCGGTTCCAACGTTCACTCCTCATGATAAGCTGTCCATGCTCAACTCAGCGTTGGAAAAAGGCTCTGCTCACCAACTCATCAAGGAATTGGAAATAGCGGACCTCAAATATGACATAGCATGGAAAAGAATGCTGGATCATTTCGACTCATCCCGAAACCAACTCCACGGTAACGGCAATGGCCACTCAAAGGGCTCAAATGGCTCAGGACGAGTCTTCGTTACCCGGGAAACTGACGGATATACTTCTGGAGGAAGTCAGTCTGGCAATGAATATGTCAACAAAAATAAGAAGAAACACAATGGTCATAAAAACAACTCATTCAAGAAAACCGAACCACGTGAAAAGGCAGTACGGTTTCCAAGGTCACAGACCAAAGCCTCAGATCGAAATAGCTGGTACGGTCACGAGCGACGAGACAGTCTTCGTTACCCGGGAAACTGACGGATATACGTCTGGAGGAAGTCAGTCTGGCAATGAATATGTCAACAAGCATAAGAAGAAACATAACGGTCATAAAAACAATTCATTCAAGAAGTCAGAACCACGTGAAAAGACAGTACGGTTGCCGAGGTCACAGACCAAAACCTCAGATGGAAATAGCTGGAACGGTCACGAGCGACGAGACAGTCCAGCTCCTAATCGACAAAATCGAGGAAACTTTCGCGAACGAAGTACTTCACGGGATAGGAACCAAGCCACGACAAGCCATGCGACCAAGTCAAGATGTNCGGGATAGGAACCAAGCCACGACAAGCCAGACGACCAAGTCAAGATGTGACCTCTGCAATGGATCGTGCCCTCATCTCAGTAAATGTACAAAGTTTTGCAACATGACGATCGGTGAACGTCGGGACACCATTAGAACCTCTAAACGATGTTATCGTTGCTTGAACCAGGACCACACAGTTTACGACTGTAAACTCAACTGGGAATGTAGCGTGTGTAAAGGAAACCATCACACCTTGCTTCATCAGGACTCATCTCAGCAGTCTACGATCAATGTGTTGACACCTGTTCACACCGGTAATGTACCAACTCCTAGGACCATTCTTCCCACAGCAGTGGTCAACGTGTCTCCTCCAGACAAGAAGAAGGGAGTCATCGTACGTGCCCTTATCGACACAGGAGCTCATGAATCCTTCATAACTCAACAGATCATAGAAGTCCAACAAGAAAATAAACCTTTCACCGTTGCTGGAGGAAATTCCGTCATCAGTCCTGGTAAGGCAATCATCTAAGTTCATTCAAGAACAGACCCACGCTTCTCCATGCGTGTTGGAGTTCGTATATTGCCCCACATTACCAGTGATCTCCCAGATCAGTTCTTCGATACTGAAGATTGGGACCACATCAAGGGACTGAATCTTGCGGATCCTCAGTTCAACAAACCGGGACCGATAGACATGCTTCTCGGAGGGTCAGAATACGACGTCATCATGCTGACTAACAAGCAAAAGGACCGATTAGGCAGAGCTTCAGCATATGAATCAACTCTTGGATATTTGATCACCGGTTCTCAATTTAAAAGAGAACTATCTGCCCTCCATTTAGCGAAAAAGCCCGATAGTGAATTCAACCTCCAAAACTTCTGGGAAATAGAAGAAGTGCCTTACACGAAGCCTTTAACTCCAATGGAACAGTTTTGTGAGGAACACTATGTGGAAAATACGGTCAGATTAGACAACGGACGGTACCAGATCAAATTCCCATTTCTGGAACCACCGACTAAGTTGGGACTTAGTCTTCAAGCAGCAACCAGGCGCTGGCTTTCAACGGAAACAAGATTGGAGAAATTACCACAATGGAAAGCAATGGATGTTGTTACGGCGTTTAGCAAATGAGTAGATTGTCCCCCACAGGAATTGGATTTCCGGAGCAATGGACTTTGTTGAGTGGTACCGGTCACTGAATAAACAGAAGACTCGAACCGAATTCACGGCGTTTTATTTCTATTTTTCCATAGTTGTTACAAATTTTGGAAAATTATACAGTAGTCTTCAAGCAGCAACCAGGCGCTGGCTGTCAACTGAAACAAGATTGGAGAAATTACCACAATGGAAAGAAAAATATCATGAGCAAATCTCAGACTACCTGAACAACGGAATGATGGAACTAGTACCACCGGAAGAAACAAATAACCGCTGTTATTACCTGCCCCATCATCCAATTTTCAAAGATTCAACAACAGTTCAACGACCAAGATTTGTCTTGTTTTTGACGCCTCTGCCAAAACTTCTAATGGCAAAAGTCTAAACTCGATTATGGCCAATGGAGCTACTATCCAAAGTGACATTCAAGATCATTTGCTGCATTTTCGGCAAAAAATGATATCACTCGGAGGTGATATTACCAAAATGTACATCCAGATCGAAGTTCATCCTAGCCAACGTGACTATCTACGCATCATTTGGAGGATGGCTCCGGATCAAAAATTGCAACATTATCGTTTAAAGGTGCTACCTTTCGGGATCACAGCGGCCCCCTTCCTTGCAACAAGGACTCTCAAACAGCTGGTACAGGACGAAGGCCACACATTTCCATTAGCAGCCAAGGCCACCCTCGGTCACTTCTATGTGGACGATCTTCTGATGTCAGTGGACACCGTCGAAGAAGCAATTGCCACCAAGGACCAATTGATGAAAATGCTGGCATGCGGCAAGTTCGAGCTAAGGAAATGGACTTCCAACAGTGAAAAGGTGCTCTCGACCATACCAGCAGAACTTAGAGAAACACAGCTTCCGCTATCCATCGAAGAGACGCCTAACCTGAAAACATTGGGGCTTCAATGGAATCCAACTACGGACAACTTCACATTCATCGTCACCATGGACGAACCTCATAACGACACCAAACGCACGGTGTTATCAAAAATCGCCCAAATCTTTGATCCTTTGGGTTTCTTATCCCCGGTGATTATCACTGCCAAAATGATCATGCAAGATATTTGGAAAACAGATACTGATTGGGATCAGCATCTACCATCGAGGCTAAGTGGATCCAATACGCCACAACTCTTAAGGATTTGGAAAAACTTCCAATTCCAAGATGCCTACAACCAAGTCAAGTCCTACAAGTCCTGAGCGAAGAATCTTGGAAGAAGGCGGTTCGAGTCCTTGCTCGAATCATTCAAGCATTCCAATCACGATCGCTCCGGCACATCTCAGTCGCGCCTTCATCACGGCGAATATTCTCGTGAAAAGTTTAATTTTGCGAACTCACATTAAGCTAGCGCATGCCGGAAAAAATACGGTCAACAATCACTTAAGACAAAGATTCTGGCTAATCAATGGCACAAAGACGATCAAATCAGTGATTTCCAAATGTTTTCTGTGCCACAAATATAACGCTCGCCCAGGACGCCTTGTTGGGCCAACTACCACCAAAAAGAACCTGTCTAGTGCGACCCTTTTACAATACCGGCATCGACTACTGTGGACCGTTCGACTTAAAGAACTTCACGAGAACGAAGACCAACTTCAAGGTATGGATAGCCCTGTTCACATGTTTGGCCACGAGAGCCATCCATCTAGAACTGGTGACTTCATTATCTCAAGAGGGATTCCTGCTGGCATTTCCGAGATTTATCTCTCGACGGGGACGACCCAGGTCGGAGCCCACAATTATCTGAAGGACGTCAGCCAATCTGTGATCAAACTGAAGAAACAAGTACTTCCCGATATGGATCTGGACTTGATCGATTGGCATTTTAATCCCCCAGCGGCCCCTCACATGGGAGTCGTCTGGGAAACTTGTGTGAAATTAGTGAAAACATACTTAAGGAAGTGCCTATCCGACGACTCCTACAACTATGAAGAATTTCAGTCAATCATCATCTTCATCGAAACATTGGTGAACATTCGTCCAATTACAGCACTATCAGAGGATTCAAAAGATCCTGCACCTTTGACTCCAGCCCACTTCTGAATCGGCGAGTCGTTAACTACACTACCAGATCATGACGTAGAACATCTGAAGATCAATAGATTGAATCAGTACCAATTGATACTGCGACGTCAAAAGGAACTATGGAAAAGATTCCAGGAGGAATACATAACGTCACTACAAAAGGCGAACAAAAATGACGTCTCCAGGACCTAATCTGAAGGAAGGAGACGCCGTCATAATCTCTGATGATTCAAGCCCCTCCCATGAGGTGGAAACTCGGAAGAGTGAAGAAGATTCATCCCGGAAAAGATGGAACTGTTCGTGTCACTACCGTCGAAACTGACTCGTCCTACACGGAGGACAAGAGTGGCAAGTTGACCAAGGTCTGTAAGGAGTTTGTTCGGCCAGCAGTCAAACTGGTCAAGCTACCCGAAGACGAGGATATTGATGATCAAATAACCAAAGACCCCGTTCACGTTGACAACAAGTTACAGGAATCAGTAACCATTGTGCGCCGGTCTCCACAAGCCGTTCCATGGTTCTGGATTCCAGTGATGTTATCCCTATTCGCGTCCGCGTCAGCTCAAACAAACGAAGACTCTGTAGACCCGTCACTACCATCAAGGACTACATCCACGGCAGTGGCAGTGATAGCGATCATATTCGCCATTTTCGGAACTATAGGAAACTCACTGACTATTATGGCAATTACCCGAAGTCGAAAATTGACGGGCAATCCTATTCATTGGTTGATTACTAGTCTATGTGTCTTCCTCAGTCTCCTATCAATCTGTGATGCTCGAGAACATTCCAAGCCAGACTTGGCAACCATTTTCCGACCATGCGACACGGAGTATGAAACCCACCAACACTTGGAAGATTGCATTCAGGAAGTCAACTGGATCCACATTCTTCCCAATAGCACTGGATGTCTACGGAAAAGAAGTTGTGGTCACCTTCAGATGGTTACTCCTGATGCCCTAGCCTGTGTCACGGAAAATACACGCTGCGCAAGCTGGAAAAACATCAGTCTGGACGAATGGACCTGTCAAGATAATATTCAACGGAACTCTGAATCACTTCTGGCGGAACTCAACTCCCCGGAACTGATGTCAACATATTGTTCAGTAGGCTCACTTGTGATACGGCATTGCGAGCAATTTACAGAAGGAGTCGCACCAATACCAGTTGTCCTCGTGGACCAACAACTGTATCCTTTGAAGCAACTCAACATGAAGCAAGAGCTACGGACACATCTGATATCTTCATATGACTGCGCTGGAGAATGTCAAAATTTAGACTGCTCTCAAGCATATTCGTGTAACGGCGATAATCATTATTGCAACGCATTTGGATGTCAAAACGATCTATCAAAGAGATGCAGATGCCGATTACGACCTGATGCCATTCTCCATAAATTGATGACGACAACAGGACAACCACTATATCCTACCTGCTGGAGTAACATGCAAGTACTAGTACGGAAAGAAGACAAAAACGTAATAACTGGCAAAGAATTGTGCTCCAATTGTACCTTCACTTGTGAAGATCATGGTGTTCGAGTCAAAACTCCTGGCAGAATACCAAGGTACATTAATCTTCGAAAAAACCCAGGATTCATCGCCATTGTCCCAACTACTGACGACAATCATCTATTCTTAACGACGGAGATGCTAATCAGCTCGGAAAACATTTCAATAAGTGTATGGTTCCTGAATCAAGAACAACCATTTGAGCAGTTACTTCATTTCCAACCATCACCGCTTGCGAGGCTATCACCTGCACTTGGTGCACGGACAATTGGATAAATGTTGTCTGTTGGGGATGGCTGAACTGGACCTTAATCTCAATAACTGGAGTCATCATCATCTGTGTCTTAGTAGCAGTTCTCTGTGTCACTCGCGCCATCTACACCATTTCTTGGTACTTGTGTTGGCCTTTGAGGCAATTTTTACGCTACCTAGTGCGACGTCAGCAAACGCGTCACACTAGACTCAGAACTCAGGAAGATGAAGATGTTGAAGAAGGAATCCCGCTCCAAGTATTCAACGAAACTAATCGACGGGTGAACCTACAAAACGTCCCTCGACCGAGACTATTACGATTCCTGCCAGGAACTAGAATCATAGTGCTAGTATCTCTCATAACAATTGTGTCAAGTTGTTCTGATTATGCAAGCATTTCAGCAGCGTCGCACGAATGTACGGAGACCCAAGATGGACAAGTAACATGCGCTGTGCGTTTCGGATCAAGACTTCAGGTCGCAGCTATACGTCAGTCCAGCTGCTTTCGCATAAGTGATCACAAAAACAATGTACTCGGATCAATCAGCATCGAGACGAAGGCCATTACTCTTCAGGGACTAGGAGAACTAATGTACTACGCTCCTCGGCCAAGGGTAATGTGTCTTACTTCAATACAGTGTTTTTCCCTCTACAGTAGCTCAGAATGCTCAGGCAGCCGTTGTGAAGATTTAGCACCTAACCAGACTGTGAAGGCCTTTAAGCATTCCAAGAACAACTTTGGTTGGTCAGACTGTCTAGCACTTCGAGTAATGGGATGCGCATTGATCTTCTCTCGTGATTGTGTCTACTATCGCACCGCCCTCTACAATCCCACTAACGAAGCATTCGCCATCTATTCCTATGACGAATGGAGATTCTTAACAGAACTTGAAATCACGACAACCCTTGGCACTAAAACCACGACCCCGAAAACCACTCTTTACCCTGGTGCACGAAGATCCATTAACAATATGACGTTTGATCTCATATCAGCGTCTATTCCTCCAACACCCTTAATATCACAGTGTATAATTAAATCAGGAAGTCAATATGGTATCGCTCCATGCAGCCGCAGAGGCTCAATCGCTGCAAATTCTCTCGGAGAATTACAATGCCCAACAGAAGAAGATGCCAGGGAATTGAACAATAAATGCGTTGGCTCCCGTCAGCTGATACACACAACAGTGGACACTGAAGGTGCCAAATGTGAATCATCACTCATTGACCCACGAAAACTGCTGGAGCAGAATCCTCTTCCCATGAAATTTGCAGGAGGCATGCTCCTACCAGGACGCGACGGAATCACTTTTGAAAGCTCTTCTAATGCTCTACTGGAAATCCAAATCTCCACGTCTCCGGATTTTACGACAACGAAGGAGAAGGAGGACGCAAGTTGTGAAGAAAGCACATTCATTAGCCTCACCGGATGCTATAACTGCAATACAGCTGCTACTCTGACGTTCCAAGCTCGCACAACATTTGGATCAACAGTGGCATCGCTGGAATGTCCTTCAGCAGGAATCTTCGCTCCCATCTCCCTCACCAATGAGACAAAAATCCACTCCATCACAGTAAAATTCAACAAGCCAGATATCAATACCAGTTGCAGTATAAAATGCCCACAAAATGTAGTACCTCTTCACGTAACGGGACATCTGCACTACATAACGAACTCGAATTCTCGTGAATATAGTCATGTTGTATCATTCGATCCAGATAATCCATCATCTCCCTTCGCTGGTTTTCACTGGAACACCATTATCGGTTTTCAGTGGCAACACTATGTCTGGAGATAATAATCATTATTATAACCATTATGACAGGCTCCAGATTAATTCTCGCCTCAATGGTGAAAAAATTGGTATAAATCAGTGCACACACACTTATACCCTACTACTGTTACATATAGTTGTACATAGTGCCATAATATTATGAAACCCTGACCACAGTCAGATAGATTAAGGCTTAATACACCATACTACTGATAATTAGCCGACACTAAGTCCAGCTCTAATCCTACTATTGCATGTTGTTCAGGAAGTAATTTACTTTTCCAGAAATATGCAGAATAACGTAAACATCGTTAACACAAAACGAACTGCATTTCCGATAATTTTTCTAAATATATCTTAGACGTCTTCTTCCCATATATAAGTCCGAATGATGAAATTGAAAAACTCATCATATTCCAACCAACCTTCTGTGTACCAGCCTCCCATAAAACAACTGTACAATGTTAGGCCACGCAAAATTGCTTCAGCAGTATATTCAGTCTATCGAGAAAAGTACTGAGCTCACAAATCAATTATGGGCTCAGGAAAAAACAGTCAAACAGTTAGAACAACAACACACAAAAATTGAAGCCGACTATAAAAAGGCTCAAACCGAATTCCATAAGTCCAACATTTCCCTCAATTTTGCAACCAAGGAACTAGGTGCGCTAAGGACCAAGTGGAGTCAAGGAGATAAGGCCATGTACCAGCTCCGCCTGCGACTTAACAAATCCATCTCCCGGAAGCTTGTACAGCCACACACCAAGAATGTCCCCCACTTCATCAAACCTGAATTTACAGAAGAAGATAGAGAAACAGAGGCCTCTACATCAACACCAGATAGTACCGAGACAGAATTGCCAGTCCCGACTTCTGAAGACTATGATACCGAATCCACAGTATCCATCCCATCATCAGAAAGGACCATCCCGCCAAAAAAGAGGAAATACCTGAAAAGAAAACGCGATGACGACCCAAACTGGACACCGTACAAGAAATAACCTGTCAGTCATCCTTTGGTTAGTCATATCAATGTGCATACGAGTTTATGTTTCAATGTATAATATTCTCTTTCATCTTGATATCTTATGTTCACCACTTTGTTTTCTGTGCCGGAGAATGGATATTTATGCAGAAATATCCAGATCATAATATCATTTCCTTTTCTAAGGTACTTAGTTGCTATGCTCATATATATTCTGTACTAGTGGTTAAGCATTCTAAATAAATAAACCATTATGATGTCATTAGTACGTAAGTAAGTAAG
>JABASI010003923.1:0-15234 GCA_019776505.1 Tomocerus nigrus | reverse complement strand
TACATGATAATAAACACGAGAGTAGTGTCTTCACGTGAACTATACAATGCGTACAGCTAATAAGAGTTTCACAAGTGAACTAAAAGTTTTGAAAATCAGAATTAAAGAAGCGTCGACATGTCGACAACAAACTGTATGTATAAAAAGGTCTGATTGAATTATAAAATTGTGAATGTTATGAAATATATTGAAATAGTCCTTGAAATATATAAGTCTCTAGTTTACGGCTATATTTAATGGTTCCATACTATGTAAATATGGAAAGCATCAAGATACATTCTATAGGTATACAGTATTTGAATGTAGTAAAAGTATTTGGGTAGCTTGTATAGTAAGTGTAAATAAATAGAGTTCATTTTACATGAGCAGTTCATGTTTTCGATTGCAAAATTAGTCAATTTCCCTAAGAAATAATTTCGTGAACGAAATTCTCACAAATATTACTTTTCAAATCACAATGAGACAATAGGAATCTCATATCATGAGCTGACAATGAGTCTCTCTTTGGGTTGCACAAATACTAGCTATCATTTTCAGCAGTCAAAACGTGTGCATAGTTAAAGTTAATTTGGCTAGTATTTACTGTCACAGAAATTAGAAACAGAGCTGAAGTTAGTGTTCACAGAGGAGGTAGCATTTCATTCTGGTCAGCTATTCATTAGTAACCAGTAAGTTGAAATGAATGAAATGAGGTGAGCTATAAGGCTTAGCATTAAAACGCTTGATTTAAGAACAGAACGTCAGTTCGTGACTAAAAAAGCAGTCTAATTGACACCAATATCTATTTGATTGTTGAGCATTGAGTGTTGAGAATTGGGAATGGTGCCGGAGAGAAAAACTGTCTTGTCTCTCTTGCTTTAAATACAATAATGCCTTAGTAGTTTGTGAACACATGGTCAAGTATACACGCATTACTAACTTATAGATTTCTTTTAAATAATCGCACGTCCTTTTTACCATTCTCAACTTAAAAACAAATGTAAACTATGGCCGCATGCAAAAGTAGCATAAAACTCACTATTTTCCTAGATTTCTTTGTTGGTCATTCACATTAGAGCAAGCCAATAACAAATGATAATACATATATCTACGCTTGGCTGAGCCTTTGTCCAATTACATTATTGCTGTCTTCTGGGAAGAGCAGATATCGCCTGAGATGATCATGAATGATTCTGAATGATACTTATTTACTCACTCCGCTCAAAATCCCCATTTTATACTAAAACCTAGAAAATTAAGTAAACATAAACTATACTTAAGTATTATTAGCTCCATATGCCTATTACTTATTTACCACTTACTTTTGTTCCTACACCTGTCTACAACTTTTTGCCTATCACTTAACAAACTCTCCTTTTTCATTTCAAGCATGTTTTACCATATTTTTACGAAATGCGATACAGTGATAATAGTAAGAATATATTACCACTGCAAAAACATAACTTTCGCACCCTAAATCCAAGTTATAGTAACATACAGCGATATATAAGATCTTGTTTATTATTGCACACTAATACACTATTACTAAGAACATAATATTTGCACTAAACAATCGGTGTACTTCAGTAACTAGTACCATGAGCAGCTGTGTAGTTAGTGTTAATGTAAAAAAGGGTAGAAATTTCATCAGGAAAAATATTTGTATTAGCCGTCTACGTATATGCTTATCAGTAAAAAAGGAACGTCGGCAACAAATTGCATGTGTCTATGCAAGATAAAGTATATAGAATAAGTGTAATGTCTACGTAAAGTCTGTGTACGTAGGCATAATTAATTTATTATCCCTAAAAATTTCATCTTCATTGAATATTTCTGAAACATTGAAGATTTTCTTTGATAATATGAATATGCAATTTGGTAGAAACACTCGTCTTTGTCATGCTTAATTAACATAGAGTGATAACTGCAAACAACACACGGCACATGCACATTTTTCATTTAAATCTTTTCACACACCATTCCTCTGCTTTATATTCTGCCACAATAAACACAATAGAGCAGGAGATAAGCATATGCATAAAAAGCATAGACACAATAGATATTTGCAGTAGACAGAGAGACGCTCGTGAAGTCTTGAGTATTAACGATAGCGATAGACCTCAATTTTTCGGAAAGTTGCATTTGGGTTAGAATTGGAATGCCAAGAGTTGAATTTGAGAAATGTTTAGTCTGTCAGCTCCCTTCCTTTCACAATAACATTGCTACACTGATGGTACTTGAAACAAGAATATTTATTTCTTTCGACTGCTTTATTTGCTCAAACATCCATCTTTTTATTTTCTCTAACATTTGTTTTGTTTTCATGAATGGATCATCCTCGTCTGCGTCTCTCTAGTCAAATCCTCTTCTATCTCCACGTTCTACCCTAAACTCTACTCCAAACAAACTCAAATGCTTACCTACATTCAAAACATTCACAATTGATGCTCTAAAGCAGAGACTAAACTCCTCATGTCGTGTCAAGGACCTAATTGCAATTGTGCATGCAAACTAAACTCTCATAATATTCTTCTACTTAACAGTTGTACATGTAGGCTGTAGGTGAACATGTTCACATTTATTTATGAATGGTAGCACGGCAGAAAATATTTACGAAAAATATGGCAATCCTTTTTCCGTACTTATCAAACACAAACGGGACTTTTCTTCTTTCTTTTATTTCTTTAACAATCACAAGGACTCACAAAGCACAAACAAATAAAACGGATCTAAAGTAAATACACAAAAAACTAGGCTACTATATGAATCTGAGTTAATAAAGCAGATGCTCTGGCATACTGTCTTTCTTTGCATGCAGAGATGCAGTTTCAAGGATTTATCCTTCCAAAAAAACTGGAATGAACACTGAGCTTGTTAAGTTTTATCGTTTTAGCAATTAGGAGAGAAAAGGAAAACTAGTTTTCTAAACTCTCGTAAAATTTAAAACAAATATCAAAGATCATAAAATGAAATCTTAGCTATTTGATAATGAGACTCATTGACTATGAACAAATTTTTATTTACTGATACTTATCCTAGCATTAGAATTACATGAACATTTTTTTTGCACAGTCTCTCTTTGTTCGCGTTGGCAATTTGCAAATAAGAGTGCAGCGAAAAACAAACAGTGCAACAAAACGAAGCCAATAAACAGAAACAGATGCATAATTATTTCGCTAATAAAAATTAGAATTAAAAATGTGAGGTAGGTAGGTAACTAATTTGTGGATATACTCTTCAAGTCTACACATAAAGCGAATCCGTGTGCCGAACCTTAGCCAACATAATTTAAACTGAGGAAAATGAGCCCAACCCTTGGCAAGGAAAGATATCCCATCGAGCGTAAGCCAACTAAACTAAAACAACATAATCAAAAAATCAACTCTGTCTCAACCATATTATGCAGTTCAAGATAAGAAAGAGGACTAATAATGTGATTCAACATTCCATATCAAATTAAATAACTCCAATTCCTTCTACTCTTCCATTCAGGCATTCACTATAAATACTAACACTGACTACAATATAGATATAATATTATAGTAGTTAGTGCCATATATTCTCGATTTCTGTCCTGAACAAAAAAATAAGAAATACGGTAATAACCCTTGGTCCTGATATTTTAGAGCAGTTCTTAACTTTTGTTGGAAGATAATATACTTACCTTCTCCGTGTATTTCAGTTAATGCTCTGGTTAATTTAATACAGTTAATAAATTACAAAGCCTTGAGGAATTCAGTGAGCTCCTAGCAATGTATCATGTACCTACCAGTTTATTTTGTGTGATGCGTACCTATATGCGTACTAAAGAACAGAATGTTAAGAGCACACCTTTATATATAGCTAAAAGTGGTAGCTAATTTACTTATTATTCTGAGTGTGTATGTAAGATGTACCTAAATATTTCCTTGTGTACTATATGTACTCACTTCTCACATCATTTGCACACTATCACTACATAGATTATAGGAATGCATTTATATTATTCATTCATATTAGGCGTATATAGTAGTGTCCAGCCATTTGACTAAAGTCCCTCCTCCTCGTTGAGAATAAAAAATCTTGAGAAAATAAATCAACGATGAGGCAACGGATGAGGTAATGGGTAATAATAACGAATAGTTAACACCTAGAGGGATAATTTCAAATTCTGGATTTCCTCAGGATACAATCTGTCATTACGATACAGGCATAAATACTTAATTTAGTTCTAATTAGTACAACTACCGCCTATTTTACGATTTTCTATTGTTTTGACAGTCACAGCTCTTAATGACTTCATTAATGTTTGAATACCTAATTTATTTGTGTTCATATTCTACTTTTATTGCGTAGCAAATGTCAATACGCATTAATGTACACTATATAGTAAGCATAAAGAGCTTCTATTTTCTATTTGACATAGTTTTTCTCGCAAAAATACAATTCATTAACAATGCTGCAGTAAAAAGTTAGTACAAGTCAGTATTCCATTTTTATTGAGTTTGAAGAGAATGAGAGGGAGTTGTAGGTATACTTTAAAATTCATAGCACTGTATGGCACATAGATAATTTAGCATAAAGGAGCATTAATACGTAAATTGTTCCTTTAACTCAAGTGAGGTGGTCTCCAAAGAAGAGTAAAAACTTTTCTGGCGCAATGCCACACTACTAGAGTATTTAGCAGGTAGTAACATCATAACGGATAGGAAAACCTACAGAGCGCTCTTCTCTTCAAAATCAGCTAGAATGAAGTCTGGTGAACTTTCAGCTTTTTTCATCTCTAAATGTTTTGTTTGAGAAGAGCAAAGACCAGTTTTCGTTAAAGCCGAATGCTATGCATACCTGAGATCCATTCCTACACTTACCCAACTTGGTTGCTACTCATACAAATAGCCAGTCAGTTCACTACGCATCAATTTCTATCTTTTCATCTTACCGTTCCTTTTTCTTACGCTACGTTCTGCTCTCTGAAATTGAACTTTAAGACGAAGGAGCTACTACGGACTATACCTACATGCATTAGTTTAACTAACACGTAATGGCATTGCAATAGAATCATAAAAATGCATCTGCATGAGCTCCGCTTTAATAAAATATAAAAACACAGACCGCATTGCCTTTTAAGACGAAAATAGTTCATTTTATTTCCCTACTTGTCAAATACCGTAAAATTGATGATGCATTTATGAATACATAAGTAATTCAACAAGAGGCAGATAGGATCGGACTGGAAAAATGAATGAAACTTCACATCCAACTGTAACACGGTGGAAAATGTAAAAATTACGTTTCACATCACGACACGACAGAAACAACAATACAATGTCATTATTATATTTTCATTCTACAATCATTTCACTACTTTGCGTACTCTTGCATTCTATGTTGCTTTGTATGAAAATATCATAAAGTGAATTTTGTATCACATTACATTTTTCCACAATATTATCATATATCCGTAAGCTACAAGAGCATTAAATGCATTTTTATGTAATAAAAGCGTACTGTTCTCCTTCCAAAAGTATTCTAGCTGTCAGATATGTGGAATTCTCTAGTTATAGTCAAAAGGAATTTCTTTTGGCCAGCAGTTAATGGCAAAGGCTATGATTATGAATTATGGTCGATATGATATCATCCTTTATGGCTCCTATTATGTAGCGAACACAAAGCCTTTGTTCATTAACTACAATATCTCAAGACCGAACTTAAATCTCAAGATGAGAAATCTTCACTTTGTCCATTCACTTCATACTTTTAGTAGCTGTGCTCTCCTGCCTGATCGTTTCTGCCCCTCTCTAAACATTTCTACTTTGATTTAATTTAATCGAGAAGAATGCTGCACCTGTCTTTAACCTAATGACCTTACAATTTATCCACAGTGCATTGTTATCGCTGCAGATGCTATTTAACTTAAACCATAAAATAACTGCATCATATCACTATTCTCTATTACATCTATACCTTTCTGCAGTTGCATATAATAATATGCACTTATTATTTATACACATAGCAGTGCACTGGCACATTTCGTTTTATTGACTCCATTTTAAGATGACTACCCGAAAAGCATTGTATTTTGTCTTATTTACGTTTCATATGGTGTAAAAATTATTTTCAAACCGTTTGTGTGCATGCCACGGAATTTGATATAATATAATATAATACATACATAAACTAAAAGTGACGCAATTTTATTATTTACCTGAGAGTTTAGGCATGTTGCATGCATTTAACATAGGCAAATATTTTTCTATGAGCCACTCACGGCTAAAATACTTTCAAGTAGTTCAAAGATCATGTAGGTCCTCTAATTCAGAATCCGCGCAGTTAATTAAATTATAAAAAAGTGGCCTGTCTTGTCAAAAAGGGGGATGACAAGTTGGTCTGACGCAGAGCCGATAAGATAATTACAGGTATGGTATTTCAGTGTACTTGACTTCCCGACCTAGTCTTAGTCAAAGGTAAGGTGACCAGAAGCAAAATTCTTGTAAGGAAACCTTGATTTTCAACTACAAGAAATTAGGGAATTACACCTAAAGCTTTTATCTAAAATCAAGATGCGAAATTCCACAAACTTACTCAACTTGTAGCATTTATCGCAACAACGATCAGTAAATGATAGAAACTGTCTACCTAGTCGGCTACTTACAACTAAATAAATACGGCACGACTTAAATATTAGCTTTATTAAATAAGAAATGCGTTACTGGGCTAAATTGCTCCGCTGCTGTGAGTAACCTGTCTGCGTATTATAATAATGTGTAAGTACCTAACGTTCAGCATTTGTTCAGTCTAGACTAGAAGAAGATGGCAACTTTCTTTTCTCTTATGGTCAGTTAGCACTAACGTATCATGTCTGGTTTAAGATTACCCACACATGAGAGATAATTAAACTTTCATAAAAGTATCCTCATATTTATTGATTTACGGCTCACTTTTCTCTCTGTGCTGTAATTTCATACAGAAGAAATTATGAAGGTACTGAATTATTGTTGGCAGAATGCATCTTTGGCTTCAGGCGAGAAACAAGACTCCCATTTAATACACGATAGTGTGCACTGAATTACAACTGATCATCCTATTTGCAATATCATAAAAGTAGATAGGTTCTTTAACTATCAAGTGCTAATATTTATAGCAATAAAATTTTAGCTGACGAAATGCAAGGTGCATGAGATCTAAGGTTTAAGCCTCTTATTATGGTATGCAATGCATTTTAATTCAACTCACAACCAGTCAACCAGTGTCCTGATTAAGAAATTCTCAACACAGTTTAACTCTTCATCCACTCCATTTTAGGAAACTGAGAGACTGTGATTGCCATTGTGAGACAGGCCAAGACGACACTTGGCTTGTGACTGGCATTCTTTCCCTAGCTCTTCCATGCACATCCAAATAAATATTAAATACATATGAATGTAGGTAATGTAGTATTATGTATTGCAGCATAAAACGCACGTAGTCAAGTTTAAAATAAATTTTGTATACAACAACGAATAACGATACTAACGAATAAATTCTACGATTATGGTGTAGCTAGAGCATAAATGTTAATATTATTAGGGATTACTATAATTGTCTACAGATATCGTTCGTTGTCACTTATTCATGTAACCGTGTGTTGCAGTTGAAGCAGAAATACCTGCACAAATGACGCTTTCGGTATAATTTGCCTAATTAATATTTGAAATGTTTACTTGAACATCTACATTAATAAATATCAAAAGATTTAATTTGTAATGTTAGTAGGCAATATTAGGTTGTACATCTATTATATCATGCTAGTCAGTCAAATAATTTTCATAAGTAAGAATTTACGAAAAGAGATTTCGGAGTAGCCAAGCGATTTCATTTTATTTTATGTTCTTGTAAAATGAGAAGTGGTAGTATTTTATAGAGTAATCAGCTCGAAAGTATCGGTGGCTAAGAGCTTACTTCAGGGTGAGCTTAAAAAATGAATAGCGATTTTCTACCTTAAATAGTTTTGTTTAGAAATACCTGCACGAAAAGGTTAGTTATCAAAGTGTGTATGAAAAGAAAAAAAGGTTCTCAATTTCATTTTACTTTCTTCTTTTCATAGAATCAGGTTGGGGAGTGAATAGGAAATTATTGAAATGGTCACACTCTTTGTTGCCTTCTTTGTTTGAAAAGATAACAAATTGAAAAGAGTAAGAAGATTGGGTCTGTCGTTCGTCTCGTCGGCGTCTCATCCTTCGTCCTTGCCTTCTTGTCATCAAAAGGGATGAGATTTTTGACTCTTTTCTCAAATAATGTTCTCTCACAAGAAGATGCTTTCAATACACACGATAAAGTAACATGACATGAATTCAGCTAAATAACGGTGTATAGACTCGACTACCAATGTACACAATTTCATCTTCTTTTCACGCATATTTCAATGTAAGTTTATCATGTGTTATTTTGTTTAGTCAACCTGACTTGACTCTTACTCTTTACTTACAATACTTCATTAGATTACTCCACAAGATGTTACTTTACAAAATAGGGAGACTTAGTAGTAGTATGCTATATGCATGCGAATATGTTGTCAACTCACTCAATATTCTTGGTTCTTTGATAGTAAGACTAATAGGATCTCCCCATCCTAGTTACACGTTCTTAGCTAGGGCTTAAATAAAAAAGAAATGGAAATGGTAACTCAATTGTGAAGATGCAGCGGTGGACAGGACAATTCACGTTAAAAAGATGCGGAAAGCGGAAAAGGTAATAGGCAACAGGTACATTTTTATGCTTTCCTAAGTAAATATTCTTTTAGTAAAAGAAGTTTCAAGAAAATGTTGATTGCGTTACAACTAATGTATTACTACCTTGTGCTCTCAATCTCTTAGATATATTCATATCCAAACTTTTCTACGTACAACTTTTCTACAAACTCCTATCGACAAGAAAAGATGCATTCATAATTCTTGACAGCGCTGACAGAAAGGACGACAAGATAGAAAAATGAATTAGAAAATAACGTAGCACTTACTTTTGGCGTCTGTGGAATCTTCGATGAAACCAGGGTTATCGTATGTGAAATTCTTCCCTCCATTTCCCCCTCCATCTTCCACAATAACCAAATTAGAGAGACCAGAATCTGTAAACACAAAGTAAAACATAATTTAATACACATTCAGCATTGATATCATAGATTGAAAATGAAAATAAGGCTGTCATACTAATGTTGGCAATAAAATCTGCATATCATCTGTTTCTACCTATTGAAAATATGCTCAACCTGTTTTCTCATCCTACCAGACACAATTAGCAAACACATTATTCATATTAAAATGAAATATTTACCTTAATACACATAAAGATTTCGAAATCAGATTTTTTATCTTCATTAACCACTTACTCATTGGTTTTTATAGCAAGTGCGCCTTAGCGTTAGTAAGATTGTAATTTAAAGGGACGTAAAATACTATAAAAACACAATGTGAGTAATGTACACAAACAAAGGAAAAAGACATGAACATTTGAACATGAACATTATTGAAAAGAAACAATAATAAATAATCTTCTCATTCTCTCATAATTTACGGAGAATATTTTCACGCCTTCTTATTAACTAGGACCTACTGACAACATAATATGCACGTTTTGTCATTCAGCGAATTTTATTATGCAGATTTTGAGTTCTCTCTCCTATTCATTATTGGGATGATATGCCGGTGGTGGCTTAGTTAGCGTAGCACGCTAAACTCATTCATAGACTTTAGACGGCCCTCCATTCATTAACAATGCTATAACCATTTCAATGAATTATGTAGCATAGCGTAGTAATTTTCTTTAATTCATTCATTTCACAAACGCCGCAACTCAATTTTGAATACAATTGCTCAACTATTTTTATGGTTTGTCTTAAATGTCCACTAAAGTGATCTCCGTTTGTAATAAGCTTAGTAACACTTTGCTATTCATATATTTACTATTAGTTAGCATTTTTCACAGTTATAGAAGTGTGTAGTTGATTGTCACTCTCTGAATAACATGCGACTACTTATTATTATCATTATTGCTAAAGGGCACGTGTAAACTGTGTGTCTGTCTATTTGTTCAAATGTAATTGTACGAAAAAGATATGACCAAACAGCTCAAAATGACACCATCACAATTACTTTGACAAGTGCTAAGTTATGTGATGCGATTGTATTGCAATTATGAATACAATTAGCTATTTTCGCAAAGATTACATGAATTAAGTATGTGCAATTCTGTTATAGCATTCTTTATCAAATATGTGTACCTATGTTTACTTTACATACAATACAATAGAAAAGTGCGTCTGCATCTGTGAATGTATAGAGCAAGAAATAGAGATTTATGAACGTACTCTTAATATGTACAGGATTAAATCCAATTCTCAAAAATTTTCCTTGTCTTAACATGTTTTCTGATGTTAAAATGTTATTATTTTCTCTTTCTTCCATATGCCCATTAACCAAGTCTTGGAACGGTGTAAAAAATAGCAATTTCTGACTTTCCCTTACAGTAATAGCTGCTGTTAAATGTATATATAATCTGGTAAGTAGGTACCTAGCTATCCTATTACTTGCATGTCAGAATTACGCGTCTGCTTTTTATAAACACTCGGTGTTTTTACAAGCGAGTCTTTAAATGAGAAATAATAGAAGACAACCAGTGTTTAACTTTCTATGTAGGAACAGAAGATTGTAGTTTCAGTGAATAATATTCATAAAAATATGCACACGCAAAGATTTACTTAATAATATGTCATGAATCCGACGACTGCTTCTGATTTTTGCCTTAGGTTCCTGCAGGTGCATCTCATTATACTCTAAAATGCTCCTGCAGGGCAATAGCCTATTAAAATACCACATCTTTTAAAACTACGGCTAAAAACAATTGACGCAATGAAAAACTTTAACAAAGATGTTCAATTCGGAGTAGCTAATTTTAGTAGTGAAATATGAAAACTTTCTATTTTTCTAGAAATAATATGTCTGTGTGTGTAACCGATATAAAAAGTTGTAGCGAACAATGCTGCAAAGTAGTAATCAAAATCAAGAAAAAAATGTCATTAATACTATGTATATATGAATTAACTTCATATGACATGGGTCGTATGTGACACCTTCTCACAATCAATCTTAAATGAAATGTTACACAGTCACAGTTAGTTACATATCCTCCTTACTTATTGTTAGTCATAATAATATAAGATATTCCAACTATTCAGTACCAAGAGCAGGGCTACATCAGCACAGCTAGGACAAATCGTGATTCTTTTATTCCACTTTCGGTGGAAAATGCCGAGCTCATTTTCAAGACCATAGAATTGATATAGAGAGAACAGCAAGGTATACGTATGTTCCACAGCCTAAAGAAAATTGTTAATGCGTCTCATGCATCAAGAGAGTCAACCTTCTGTCTATCATACTTCTTCGTGTCTTTTCCTTACAGTAACCCAGCTCATTTTGTTTTCTTAATATCACCATACACAGTTATGATTTATCCCTATAGTTCATTTCCCGTAAGTAAAAACCACAAACATTCGTTGTGCTCTTATACACGAATGCATGGTGAGCTAAGTAGAGTAAATAATACATGAATGTGTTTATTATGTGGTTGTAACTAATACTCAGCATTCTACACGATTATTTCATACAGCTAATATTTTAGGGGTCTCTATCATTTGAATTGGCTTTCTTTATCTAACAAGACTTTCCCTGCACTTACAAAAGCAGCCGAGATGGCATAGAATATATTAAAGAATGAAATGAACCTATGGGACTGTCAACTTGCTTTGATAATAGAATGAATCTTCCCACAATGTCTTTTGTTGTTGAGGAGTAAGTAAAATACAGCTGAGCCCATATCAGTCAACTTCATACAATATCATAAACCATGGCTAGCCTAAAAATTATTCTGTGCGTAATAATATATTGACTGACAGACACTATGCGTTTCATTAAGTATAAAAAGAAACATTGTCTTCAAATAATCATGGAAAAGTTTTTTCAGATGCACATGCATAGCTAGCGTTTTATAAAGAGAATACACAAGCAATTGAATGTGAGTTTAAGCACACAGACGATATTATGCATGCAACTTAAAACACTATTAGCAGTATGTTTGGGAAAAAACTGAAAGCAAAGATCGTGCACTGAACCTAGTATTATCAAAATAAATTGTTGCTTGCTCTGCTCTTGTCTTCCCTTATTTGATGCACTTTTATTAGCATTTTTTCTACCCTTTTTGACGGTTGTATTCAAAACCAAAGTGCATCATTATTAGCTATATAACAGTTGAAATATCTACATTTGTACATATTTGCTACAGGTGAGCAAGTAACTTGCAAAGACATTATTTCCTTAAAAATTAATTCAAGTATGCATAGAATATTAAATAAATGAATGTCGATGTTTATATCCTAAACCTAGACCGTCATAAACGCCTCGGCCTCGATGCAATTGCCTAAAAATCTAAACTGAAAAAGACTCTAACCGACTTCAAAAATGAATTAACACACTAGGGTTATATTCTAGTGTGATGAATGCCAAGGATTTGTGATATGTAAGCCAAGTCAAAAGTAAGCACACCACGTTTCACGCCACCATAATGTCCCAATGGAATTTTATGCTGATTTCTTGGTTAGGTTACATTACAAGTGTCTTATTTGTAAGTGTATAAATATACTCAGTGAGAGAAGAGGTGCGGCCATGGATGAAAATGCTTAGTGTAGCGTATCGAATCTGTCAAATCAATTCTGTTGATTAAATGAAAGCCATTTGCTCGTTCCAATAATATTTATGTTCTATCCCCTTATAGTAAGTAAAGCTACTAAAAAATTGGGCTACAGAGTGTAAATGTCAATTAATATGAATATCTAATCCAATAGATTTCATAAATCAAACTGTAAATAGTTTATTATCGTATATATGCGGATATGCATACTAATATGTAGTTAGAGCAAACTAAAAAAGACTTGGCAATAGTATGGCTTATTAAGTGAAATAATTCCTAGGTTTATGAAGGGTAAGTAGAAGTGCACAGGGCATGCTTAAAATTTCTAAAATATTAGAGGAAGGCGAAGCTTGGAAATGTCTAGTAAAAAAAGGAGACAAAGAAAGTGCCGACAATTTCACATTAGCCCAGACACATTAATCTGTGCCTACTTCATACTAATCTGGTGCTATATGTTTACTAGAAGAATGTTTTGTTTCATTAAATTTCCTTTTCTCCTTCCACTCATCATCACTCCATAACATATATTACAGTTTATAGGCACTTTAGTTGATGAGATGGAGTGGACCTTCTCAACGTAACTTGACTTTGTGTGTGAGCAAAGCAGGCAATACTTTGTAGTTAATGATTAAGCCTCGGAGGAAAACAGAACAGAGCGAGTCAGGTAAAGACACAGCAAAAAATTGAACCACCTTTTGGCAATATTACATTAACCATAACCATACTAGTGGAGTTTAAAAGGTGCATCCATATAATCCCTCACTCTAACTTGAGAAATACGAACAATATAATATGCATAACATCATCACTCACGTCTCACTAAAACCTAGTAAAACACACCGACTCACATAATACGTAAACGTAGAATATTTTAGACCAAACCACAGTTTCCCTCTTAACCTACTGCCAGACACCATAAATGGGTCATTATTTATTGCATTTAAAGAGCTGACTATGCAAAGAATTTTACAATTCCAACAATTAAACTATATGGCCCGATCTTAAATCTTTTTCTGATAAAACTCCTAAAGTCTATATTATTATCTGTGGCAGAAGATCACCCATACAATCTACTTTATTCCTCTTACAACTTAAATAGAAGATAGAAGTATACACTCAGTGGTGTTGAGATTAATAGCAATAACAATATATAAAATAAAAATATTATTTTCCTGATAAATAAAACTACTAGAATTCCAATTTATTAACTGATTTCAGATGTTCTATGTATGGTAGATTAGATACTCCATTGTTGCAAGTTATGATAATCATCATTCCTATTCTACACTTGCAAAGTCTGCAAGTTATAGGAAAAGTTTGCAAATGAGCCTACACAAACCAATAACTTTTCAGCAGTTAATAATTCAGAAGACAAGCCGCCTAGGCAGAAGTTGCTTGTTATGTAGTTAGTTGTGCTTTGGTGCTGTATTATAAGTGAAGTCTGAAAAGTCATGCTGATGAAAATCTATCGCAGACAGATTTAATAGGTAAATGAATCTGATGGAGTATTCTCTGTGAATTCAGTCAAATCATTTAGTAACAAATTTTACGTAGGAGTAGAAGAGATAGGAAGGTGCTCTAACAAAAGCGTCCTAGTTTATAATACTTGTTATCAAAGAGGGTACAATGAGTACACACATTCTATGTACTATGTCTTAGGTAATGGAACATAGATAATAATGTAATTCAGTTCAATCTATTTGAGACTGCTAACGAAGTAAACGAAGCATATAGAGGTACTAGCCAATAAATATGTAAAAATTTGATGTAGAACGCAGACAAGTTATTTATAGTAAAGAGTAAAATAGCCAATCAACCACTGAAATAATGGAGCAACATAAAAAGTAAAGTAAATCTGGGCAGCTTTCTTAATATTCTCGACTATTTATTACAGTAGGTTTAGGCATAGTCTCTGGCTGCTTCAACTTTGTATATCTACAAAATCTTATTTGCATTTTACCTATCCGATTGTTGCTTTATTTGTACAGGTACAAAGATTGTACACAATAAAAGGCTGATAATCTGCCATGGGCCGTCTTCCTCTTGGAATTTAATTTAAAAAGGAGAAAAAACTCCGGCCTTGGCTCACCAAGCAAATGCGATGTGAAGTTTCATGAGGTTTAGTTAGGTAGGGCGATGTATATGGAACTTGCATAGGCACATTTTAGATATAGCGAGGAAAAAGGGTGTTCTCTCACATACTTCCATTACATTTTATATTATCATTGAATTACACACACAACTCTTTTCTCCGCTCCTTTACTACTGTCCATGGTTCAGATTCATCCTTTTGTCCACCTGGATTGCATTGCATTCAATTCAAATGGCTACAGGTATACTGGAACTGGACAGGACAAACTATTTAACATATAGGTAGTCAGCTAGTAGATAAATGCACAATAAGTCAAGCCTGGCCAGGACGTCCGCAGGCTACATTACAAATCCACTGAAATAATAAACCATACAAAATGGATGTAATACAGAGTAACGCTTGTCTTTAATAGTGTAATAGTATAGTACATTGGAGTATTAAGTGTACAATAGTGTACTAGTAGTGTG
>JABASI010003922.1:0-15236 GCA_019776505.1 Tomocerus nigrus | reverse complement strand
ACCCCTATTGATTTTTTTGGGAGTCTGTCCTAACCAAAAATGATCAGTGAAATGAACTCTACAAGATAGGAGCGTATGAACATTTTCTACAGATCCCTGCTAAACACAGGTGGTGAGCCTTCTTCTTTACTATTTTGTATGTCATGTGCCTCCTTAAAATTTTATTTGAACCGAGCAACAAAATATACATTTAAACGCAGGTTACGTCGATTGCTGCTAGTGCAGTCTATTTAGCTCCTATCTAGACCCACTAATAAAAGAAGTTTTTGTTGGCTAACGGTATGTGGTGGTCGGTGATTATGTTGGAAAAATAGCTTTGATTATTTTAAAGTAAAATAATAATTGTTAATTATCCCCAAAATAACATTTGTTTAGTCTAAGCTAACAGAAATAAAAATAAGTAAATAAATGTTTCATTGAGATTCAAAAATAAACCAATTACATTCTCATCTCATGTAGTCACATGAGGATTCTTTATATTACTGTAATTTCATATTGACCACAAAGTGCAAGTTGGCTTCATCACATATACGCAATATCCTAGAACACTTTGTATGCATAGCTATACTATATACTTAGCGCTGTAGTATATCCGTTAACCTTTCTAACATCTGCTAAAAATTAATTATAGAGTATAAATGAGCAACTTATTCATGTCATGTCTATCTTAAGTTTTATGAACTCTTTGCCTTAGAGTGAGACTGATTCCATGATATTTAATGTTTGTCTTGTTGAAGGATAAGGGCATAGAGTAAAATCGAGTTGATTTACCTTTCGTTCACCAGCCAGAAAATGCAAAACTTCAGTTCGCACACAGAATCACTTCCTTTGCTATTACTTTATGTACTTCTAATAATTTTTCATTAAATGTACCTATACATATTGCACAAGTAATAAACATTTTGGATGTAATTACAATTTTAGTATACTAATGGTCCAATATAAAACCTAACTCCTGTTCTTAATTTATCATACTAACGTTCTATCAAACCATACTCCATAGGTAAGGATAAGTCTCATCTACAAAATTTATAACACCATTAAAGCATGAATTATATACAGTGTGACGAGAATGTTACAGCATTTAAATTCAGGACTATAAATACAAGATCGTGTTTTGATTGATATGTTAACTCTCTCTTTCTGAATTATTATTCCATATAGTCTAGTTTAATTGCTTTAAGTATTACCATTATAATTATAATAACTTCCTTATGTCTGAAGAATCACAAAACAGTTAGTAAATACCTACCATGCATTAAAGCTGCCATAAAAGACTGTACGAATAATAGATTATGCATACAGATTTGGATGTTAATTCCTTGCTCGGTAATGGATTTTTTATTTTAAAGTATTGTATACAATTTTTATACAAGGCTAGTTCGAATAGTGGTGTCTTAGAAAAATGCTAATTTTGAATCAGTAACAACATCTTATTTAATTGCAATAATAATCTCGCATCTCTGAAAAAGTGAACATGATAATGGTGCAGAGCTGATGGGATTTGTGTGGTCTGACGCTTAGTGTGTCAACTGACTGTTGGAAAGGCAGATAAAATAAATTCATATTATTTGATAGTTATCTCTCAGTACCTATATAAATATAGAATTGTAAATGCTAAATACATTTTTGTTCCATGGCCAAGGTTTGCATCATTACATAAAAGTGACTGAGTAAACAGCAAATCTGAGTGTATTTTTCAGTAGCTCTTCATTGAATTCTGCCTTAGTATTAGAAGACCTACAGCTTGAAGACATCAACAGAGAATTTGAACATGACCCTGAATTTAAGTACACAACAACTATGAATTGAATTAAAATATCTGAATAATAAGAGAAATAGAAGAATAGGTGCAGTTGTTTTTGCATCCATTTAGATTCTAGTCTATAGAATATAACTTGCTCTACATTAAGGAGTGTCTTGAATGGGCATAGTGAGACTACGCAAAACAATGTATTAGAACTGCGCTTCCACAGGCCACAATTTTTCACCGAAATCTACCAAACTTTCCTCAAAAAACTTATTTTATATTACCGAGGGCGTGTGAGGCCAAAAAGTAATTGTTTTGAGTCGGAATCAGATTTTTGAGGACAGTTTGGTAGATTTTGGTGAAAAATTGTGGCCTGAGTCCTAATACATTGATTTGAGTATTCTCACAATGCCCATTCAAGGTCCTCCTTAAGAGGAGATTGCGAGAAGTAAATAAGAATAAAGAGCCAGTGTCTCAACCGGACTACCCACACGACATATAAGAATGGAAAGATCTCGAGAAAATTCATCAAGTTGGTCTCCCTTCCCTTTCTATCTGTAAAAATAGCTTTATTGCGTAGTTGCCTCTACTGTTTAGTATTTAAGTATAAATAGTTATGTCTCTTACATCTGCACTGACTTTTTTGCCTAATCTATGAATTCTATTGTTTCTGTTGCAAATATAATTGGCCATGAAGATTTCTCGTAGCTAGCTACTATCTTTCCTTTGACAGTTGACAATACAATTGATATGTGTACATTAAACAAGGCTTTTGTCTGCACAACAATTACACTTGTCTTGACTTTAATTTAAGAGTTAACAGTAACCTTTCAGCTTATTGGGCAAAATTCTTTTTCACCACTTAATTCTATTTATAGAAAATTTCAGCTTTGACTTATGGCTTCATTGCTTCCTATGAAAAATGACACGTTCTTTTTCTTTACATGACAGTCATGACCTAACATAACATGATCACGGAAAATTTGTGATCCCCCAAGAAATTCTTCTTCATCTAGAAAACTGTAAACATGTCTGATACCTACTCATACAGTTAAAATTTAAATTGCTTTTCAATGGCATATGAAGTAGTCTTTAACGTTAATGTGTGGTTTATTTTTACCAGTCGAGCTATGAGGCTTAAGCCCATTTAATATTACTGATTTGTGATGTGTAACAAAAAGAGGAGAATACTTGGTAGAATTCACCAAATACCTATTGAAAATTAAACAATTTTTTCATATCACCATTTAAAATTCGTGCATATCTTTTGTGTACGAGATTTTTCGTTTTCGGTAAGGATTCCCATTTATGAATACCGTTTCGTAAGAATTGACCCTTTTACTATTGCAATTAAATAAATAGTCCGTGTGAATTTAGGTTTACGTTCCTATTCAAACTTATTGCTCTACGAAGCTGCAGCATTGCAAGATTAAAAGCCGAAAATCACGCAACGGATAGCAATTTCTTTCATCTTGAAGAGTAAATAATCCTCTACAGTGTAGTTCTAGTTCCACCAAGAGCTTAAATGTCAGAGTCAAAAGATTACTTGTCGAATTAATGAAAGTCGGTAACGAAGAAGAAAAAGGCTACGGAAATTGGGTGAAAGGATTCTCCAGAGGATTTTCCTTGAATTAAACTGGAGAAAGAGGTAGTTTTCAAGGTTTAATGAATTAGAAAATTAGTCTGAAGATGGAAAAAGCGTTTATATAAGGGATTTGAGCTGTTCGTTCCTGTGATTCAATTTAGCTTGGCAGTAGAAGAGATTTGTAGTTTAAAAATAGACTGTTAGTATATCCGGCGGAATCTATCTTTTCTGCACGCAAAGTAATGTTAGCAGACTAATATTTAGCCACTGCACTGTAGGTTCGTTGTTATACTGTTAGGTAGGTACCTTTTAAAGCAAATGTGAGCAGTTTGTAGAGTTACAAAGTTTAAGTGGAAAAGCTAAGTTAGCTTCGTGGATATAGGTATGTGTAGTAGGAGGCAATAATGTGGTGGAACTAAAAGAGACAAGCAAAGCAAATAAAGCTATCTGCCTTATGGTTGGCGATTAGTAAGCTATGGAAAATCTCGGTTACATAGAAAACAGTTAATAAGTATATAGCAGTTAAAATGAATATAAAACATCTGTCCTTCCCTGTTTATCCAATAATTAAACAAAATCAAATGTATTTGATGCTTGCAAAATTCTAATAGGCACAGACAGTTGTAACCCTTGCTGTCTGTCTGTACAACGTCACAAATTACATACTAAATGAAATGAGTCGTTTATTCAGTTTAGTTTATATGCTCCGTTTACAAGAAACATTTGTATATGATCATCATGAAAAGATCGACTTTCCCTACGCACATACACATACAAATAGTAAAATCCGAAGTTTCTCGTTTGGAAAACGTATGTTTGTTAAGAAAATTGCAAAATACAGTCAGCTCACTCATTTTCAGCTCTGTATGTTTACATTATTTAATTCGCAGACGTTTTCCATTCTGCGAAAATCATCAAAAAGCATTAAAAAGTTAACGAGACGACTTTTACTCCAAAGTTTAATAGCAGCCGACCTACCTATACACAAAGTTGACTTTCAGATCGAATATGCAGCAATGAACTGATCAGGTACTTATAGGATTCGCCAAAATTAGCCATGTTTAGCATGTCATTCATAATCATAACAATTATCTGCCTTCTTCGTCCTATTTAACGACTATGCCATTTTACTGACAGTTTGCAATGGTAAACCGCACAGAATAAATATAGTTCATCTCACCAGTCTCACCCACATGGAGAGACATTAAAAACATTTTCTAACTTCGTCATGTTGGCTGTGGAATGGAAGTTGAGTTCTCGTTGACGTTCGGGTGTCAACTCTGCTTAATTTTAACCCATTTAGTGATTTGTATCTTTGTCTTCATTTGTCATCCATCCCCAGCATGACGGCTTGTCGGGCTTGTACATAATTTACCTTTACAATATTGGCAATTGGCATCTCAAAAAACACTACACTGTAATTATGACAATTTCATTGTCTGCTTTCCGAAACACACCTCTAGCAAAAACCAGCATTGACATTTTCACTATTGCAAGCTTAAGCTTACATGTGTTTGCATGTAATTACACGAGCAAACACTTTCTTACATCATTGACTATTTACTTTGGAATATTTACTAACAATACAGTTTACAATTGTCATGAAATTAAATTAGGCACTGACAAAGAAAAGGAAACTGTTAGTGGAAAATATTGCTAAATAAGTCCGTATTACTAGATGTACCATATTATAATATATAAGTAATAATTATTTGCTATTTAAGACTAAAAGCCAGATAAAAGCAACATATATAAATGGAGTACATTTCAGGCTTCCTAAATGCGTATACGAGTCAAGACCAGAAGTCAGTGTCCCATAGTCCCATTCCCATGCAAAACCAAATTGCGTCTCATCTTTTTCTTCTAGGGAAACAAGAGTATAAATACAACTATATTTGTCTTGAGAACTATCTTCGCTTTTGCACAATTCTTTCTTTCTACGCTGGCTGGAGCTCCTGCATTGCTACATAAACTATTTGGCACTAAGGACTCGTGCCAGTATTATACAAAAATGCTGTTTTTTCTTGTTTACCATTTGTGCCCCACTGATTTCGAATTTCAAATCTATTTTAAAACAAGCATGTAAATAAGTCAACAAATAGAAAATGAAGGTAAGTATGTTAGTGCGTAGTATATGCCTGTCAAAACATAGTGACGACGTTTTCCCTGATACTGTCTTACTTAACTACATGTAAAATTCTCATTAGAGTTATAACTTTATTGCTAGCAGGCTTTCGATCAGTTGATTTAGCATATGGAGACAAAACAGAACGGCTGATTGTGCATCAACACAATCTGCAGTGATTGGATTTTTATAATCTTTAGTATTGATCATTTGATGGCATATTTCAATATTCATAAGTGACGAGTATACTAAAATACATGTAATCTTGAATCGGAAGGTTATTAACTATTAGTGTTCCCAAAGTTTGTTCCCATTTATATTTATTTTGTTCAAGATTCCTTAAAATTAGCTAGTACCTATCACAAAAATGAAAAGAAATAATAGTCAGTTGCCAACTGTTTACTGTACAGCCAGGCAGACACTTAATGCCGGTGCTCAATATCTGATTTTACTGTAAAATCACCGAAAATAGTGCTTAATGAATGAGTTAATGTTCTTCAAGCACTGATAGCCTTACAACCTATCTCAGATCATCAAACTTGCATAAATAAATCGGAGGTATGTCTAATATTCATGGTGCGTTCTGCGAACTACAGCAGAAAGATAAAATGTTTTAGAGTGCTAATTCTTTCCATTCATACGGAGTATATTGCTTATTTTGGTAGGTATAATAGCATGTAGTAGCAAAACGAAAGAGACAGCAACTCGTAAACTATTTATTAACGGCTAAAAGTTACATATGTTTGAATTTAATCAAACCAAAATATTTACTTTTTTCGTCTGATAGTTTTAGTGCGAGTGCAATTTAGAAAATGCACTTAAAACTACCAAAAGCAAGTAAATATAGATTGCTAGTTTGATATTAGTTTTATAGTATGCTTTAGTGTACAGTTGACGAATGTTAGTAGTTGAGTTAGTTATTAAATAATCCAAGCTATTAACTTGGCATTTAGTTGTCTCAAGAGTGTTGTAACACACGTTTATAATGTTGTGTGTCTAAAAATCGTGTTTTAGCGAATGTTGGTGGATACGTGGAAATAATATGCTATAACGAAGACTTTCAAATGTCATAATTTCAAAGTCATTTGCAGCTGTCCATAATTTAATGAAATTAGAATCTAAGTAGCAATTACGGTGAATACCTATGTTATCATAATTATCAAGTCATTCATAAGTAATGACACGCAGGTGTGCTATGTAGAAAATAAAAGTTAAGTAATTACGTAGATTTTCAAGAATCCAGCAATTAAATGCATGAAATTTAATGTAAAAGTGTTTTGGAGTTTTGACTAACTATTGCTTGGACTAACATGTAACTGCTGTCAGAAGAATTGACAAGATGTTAACACAACTTCAGAATCGAGGCTTCAGTTAGCACACTATGTATGTACTATACAGTGCTATTTCCGGTAGAATTGTCAAATGCAATGGTATAGCAAGAATATAATGTTGGGCCAAATGCAAAATACATTTTGATGATGTTACATAAGTATATATATAAGTAAAGTCACAAAAATCGGCTGATATGTTCTGGTTATCTTGGCTTATTCCTACTTACTGTGGTAGCAGGTTTATTTAGTTGGAATTGACATTGGCTGTTGTTGCGGGTTGATCTTGGAATTGAAAATTACTAGCTGATATTGATAAAGCTAACTGTTGAAAAGAGAGTTGACGTGATTAAGTTAGAGTGCCTTGCCTCTTTTGCTCAGATGCTGACATTTCCTGCACGACTCTCGCGAACTCGCGACTGTGAAGGAAAAGTCAATTGGGAGATTTTGAAAAGAAGTTGATGCCTTAGATCGACAAAGTACGTATGTATGTAATGTTTGTGTGATGTATACAGAAGAAAGTGTATAAAAAGGCGTATTTGGTGAAGAAGGACCTTGCTGCTGCTCTGTGTCATAAAGTTGAAGGTAAGTAGGTAGTGGGATCAGCGCCGACGAGCGAGAGGATTTCTGTAAAAGCAACAAGTAACGAAACAAAACGAAGAAGTTGGCATTGGAAGAGGGAATTTTGCGGTGCTCTGCTGGTACTTATGTATGTGAACATGGATGTATATGTACTTTGTATCTGATGTGTGTACACGAGATAGAGAGATCGAGAGAGAGAGAGAGAGAGACTTTTTGTATCATCATCAGGTTTCACAGTCCAAAAATACCAAATTAAGGCGGGTCTCTGGATTAAAGTACCGATCCAGCCATTTTATTGTCGAGCCCGAAAGTTTCGACCCAAGGGAAAGATAAAAGTGCAAAAGGAATGGGAAGACAACAAACTAAAAATAGCAGCTCTATGAAATGAACAAGAAATCGAGAGATTGTCTTCACTTGAGTCTCTGACTGACTGTAGTAGCATCTATAAATGTATCCTTTTGCTTTTATGTATTCTTTCTGTTTATCCGCATCGTTTTTCTGCAGAGCTGGATCCTTATAATATCAGCAGATATATAAGTAGTAGAGCTATCAACGGTTACATGAACATTTAGGATAAGATAATACTAATATAATACTAAAGATACTGATAATGAGATACAATAAATATATATCTTTTCTTGCTCTCCTGTTGGTACAACTTGTAGGAAGGTACGACAAGGAGCCAATGTTTTACCATTTGGCAAAGTACACACTATAGGATTTTCTCGTGTGACTCTTCATTTCCCGTTAAACCGTCCGGGGCAGAGAGGCAGGGTAGGGCGCAATTGGATAGAGCAAATTTTATTTCTACGTAGGTATCTTTCTATACGCTAGTATATTTAGTAGCACCAAATTATACGACTACACAAGAGAAGACTGTAGGAATCTTTTATCGGATTGTTACGCCATGCTACAATGAACGTTATGTAATGTTGCAGATGATATGCTCAAGGAAAACATACTCCCCGACTCCACTCCATTATAACATACTACCAGGAAATCCTTTCATTTATTCCTTCTCTATTTCATTGTCTTTTCCTCTTCTTCTCTCTATCATACACATTGGCCTTAACTTTAATTTAACATCTTGGCTGTATCCGTAAGGAAAACAGTTTTTTTACTTTAAGGCAAACATAATATATTATATCACCTATGAACATTCTAATGACAGCTATGTTGTGAAACTCGGGGATTATATTGTAAAGAGATATATGTAAATGATAATCTGACGAAAGTTACTAATTAAAATTAGATTGCAACCCAGAATGTAATGAATAGATTTTAGCCAATCCCTTGTGCGAAACAGACGTTGATTGCCCATCCGCCCCAAACCAAAATTCATTGCAATGTGAATACATTGTGGCGTGACTTTGGGAGTCCTGACTAGGAGAAGTCAGCTGGGAAATTATTTGGCGTCTTCTGAGTCGCTCCTTCGATTATCTGAGACTAACTATAAGTTTTCCGAATCCAAAATCAAAACTTGAGCTAATTAAGGGCTACCCTTACTCTCTGATGCGATGCACTGACTTTGAAATTTTATGTGATAACTCATTGTCATTATGGAATCTTTGTTTACAAGTTTCATGGGATTCGTTCTAAGCAGTTATTGCAGATTTTCTTACTGAATTCTCTCCAAAAGTAGGAGAACTGTTACAAAGACAGTTACAGTTACAAAAACTGTTACACACAAAGTGTACTGTCGCTGAAATGCAATGTGAACTGAACCGAAGACCCCAGAATAATATTTTTTCTAGAATCATGGAGAAAAGCTGGCTAAACGATAAGGTTGAGATCTGCAGGATGTTGTTTGGTGTTATTGCGCATAAGAATTGCAATGTCACTTCACTCGTGCAAATGTTTATCTAAAAGAATATTCTACAAGGAGAGTGTACCTACCAACTAATCTAAAGCACGAAACCACCGATTTGAACAGCCTAAAGTAGTTGCAAGGGGATTAAAGATATATACATGAGGAGCCTAATCTAAAACTAACCTAAGTTGACTAGTAAATGTCCGGAAAGCCCTAGAAAACCCGGGTATTGAGCCAGAGATTAAATTTATGGTTGCAAGATATACTAGGAGGGCTTATAGGCACTGTATACATTCTTACCAACTTGACACAAGAGTATACTTTTCAAGATAACCAACAAACTTAGCCCGACACCCATATTCAATTTTAGTTTGCAAGTTGATCTCGTCGCAGTGTGAACAGATTTTCTAACGCTCCTGTAATTGCAACTAACTTGCGCCTAAACACAATCAATACAAGGTTAATTACAAACCCGATTGTAGTAACAGTCTTCAATTTCACGAAATATATTTATTTTATATTCAATTGTTACAGTTTTTACGTTTAAAAATAATTTGTGATACTTGTGGTTTTTCATTTCAGATGTCTATCTCAGAATTCCGCCTCGCTAAGTTGTTGTATGTATTCGACCGATTCTTTGGTGAGTTTTTAGATCGAATAGCCATTAATACTGGAACAAATAAATAGTAGTAATAGAAGCAAACAAAATGTAAACAGAAAAGGTAAAAAACAGAAAATAACATGAGAAAACACGAAAAACTGAGAATAAAATACAAATCAGGGAAAACTGCCAATAGCCTGAGAAAATGAGAGATAGGTGGTTGAAAATATAAAGAGAACTGCCAATAACTTCAGAAAAGGAATGAAAACCGGAAGTAGCAATAGCACATGAAAACAAAGAACTCGGGAAAATGAAAAACGCTAGGAAGCTGGGGAACATTGAGAAATCATGAGGGAAAAGGAAAACCGGAAAGACGGACAGAATTTAATGTAGCAATTATTGAGCATGCATATAATTGAATATGATTCAGGAAAACAAAGAACTCTGAAACTGAAAATGCAAGAAAACCGGAGAATGCATGAAAAAAAAACAAAAACCGGAAAGCCGGCTAGAATTTACTGTATCAATTCAGTTGACTTTTGCTACCTTCCCAATTATAAATGAAAACGACAGACGAGGTTAGAAAGCATAGAAGACAGAGAAAATCATTTCATAGAATGAAAGTATTTTATGTACTAAAGTCAGATAGGTAATTGGAATTCAGACAGATAGGATGTATATGGGAAAAGCATTTGGTAGAAGAGGGAAAGATGATTCATGAAAGGAATCTACATAAGTGTAATTTATGCATTTTCCGGCTCATAGGAATAAAAAAGTGGGCAGGGAAGATATGAATTACTATATTTGATTAAGGGCGCAGAGAGAAAACGAAGTACAAATAAATAGAGCATAAAGAAAGAGGATTAATCGCAAGATGATACATAGAACCACCAACTTAGGGTTTAATGACTTCTGTTTGTTCGCAATGACTTTCTCGAGTATTCTTTGCTCGGAGAGTTTATTCTAATCCGATATCTCTTTATAGATTATTTGGATGATTGCCCATGGCAAAGTTATCCGGTGTGTCTGTGCTGGATTGTTGTGTGTCTAAGCTCTGCTCACTCTTCTCCTCTAAGATAGCATTCTATTCTTATAAGTGATGATTGTAGTTGTAAAGAGGGTGAGATGAAGCTATAGAGTTATGTCTAAGATGTCTAGGGACTACTATTAGGAAGGTATGTCACACTGAAATTCAAGACTGCCTGTCTAAAGCGAATTTTTTACTCTAGAGTCTATTCTCAGCAGGTAGTGCACATGTATTAGGTAACACTATCTATTTGGTATACGTCGATGTGTTGTCTCAGTAGTAGGTGTGGTGTACTATATCCTCTATGTATAAACAAACATTAACATGTAATGGAATATGGAGCGGCACGCTAATAATGTTAACCTTCTTGCCTGTCCCTCTCAGATACCGATAAGTCTGGAACTATTGAAAAGGGCGATTTCATCCTTGCCGTAGAAGTAAGAAACTTTAAAGGGAATTCCCATAACATTTGATGAAACATAATATCCTGGTGTTAACGAATGCTTTTTACTTGTAGCAACTGTGCAAGGTCCGAGGATGGGCCGCTGGAAGTCCCGAGTTTGACGTAGCAAAGAAAAACTTCTTGACTATGTGGGAAGTATTGAGAAAACGGTGCTACAAGGAAGACGATGAGAAGGTAACTTGAAACGAAACTATTTGTATAATTTATTGCCTATTGCTGTAGCATTTTTCTTGACTAATGCTACATCTATGTCTGCATGTTATCTATGAGTGTGTGGAAAAGCTAATATTTGCTTTGCATATTTGCTCATCATTAGATCACTCCTGAGGAATTCGTTCAGCTGTGGAGGAACCCTAATACCATTGAAGATTGGGAAAAGACTTACATGAACTTGATGTTCGACCTTCAAGACACATCAGGTACTCGTCACGAAAACATTTCCAAAACATCATACTCAAAATCCAATATACACATTGACATGATCTATGATATTATGCTCTATTTGTATAAACAAGTGCATTTTCACGATGAATCATTTATGTTAGTGCGATGCTGACAGGCTACCTACGTCTACGTCCATTCCCTAAAACTTTTACACTCTTTCTATCTTTCTAGGTGATAACGTTATTGATGAGGATGAGTTTGCCTCTGTCTGCGACTCTTTCGGAGTAAACCCCGCTGAAAGCCGGCAGGCTTTCGCCACTTTCTCAAGAGTAATCATTATTAAATTACTTTCTCTATAATTATTACATCTGGAATAGTTATGATTGGCGAAAATGATATTTGACTTTCTTTGTTTCCAGCGTGGAAATGTTACGGTTGACAAGAAGTATTATGCTACCTTGTGGCAAGAATATTTCGGATCTGACAACCCAGGAGCATCTGGCAACTTCCTTTTCGGCAAAACCAACTTCTCAGAATAAATTATTACTTATTAAACAATCACAACTGCAGCATCATGCAATAATGCCACAACATACATGTAATGATTTATTTACCATTAAATTTCATTATAAGTCGGTTGTATTGTTGTTTTTTGATTTGAATCTGCCATGTATCAGGAGAGGTTAATAGGACTTGCATTGTACTTAAATAGAAATCCATATCAAACGTGTAAATATTCATTATTCGCCCTACTTAATTTCTCCTGATATTGACAGGAAGAGATCTTTAGCTTGTTAATGATGATGTGTTATTTTTATGAAAAGGTGTCAGTATCAGTACCAGATATCACTACCAGATTTTTCTGGCCCATAATCAACATTTACTATTATGGGCCAGACAAGACTCAAATCATTACAAACAACAGTCAAGTCTCCTCATGTCAATCATAAAAACCAAAGTCAAAGACAAAACAAGTCGCTTCGGAGTTCGGCTGATTGAATAAACATATTATTATTATTACTATTATATTACTACTACTTGAAACCTTAAAACTACAATCATTACATACATATACATACTTATAATATAATGCCATAATACTATATCGTACATGCGTTGAATTATTCCCTTTGTACCCTTATATGTGTTCTAAAGTACACCGAAACTTTATCACGTTCCTCATTTATCGAATCACAATAAAATAATTCAACAAATTTCTTCCATTTTAATGGAAAATATTATGATTGAATCTTGTTGATCCATGAGTGCAGTGTAAGTGCAATAACAGCAGATTAATATCATTTAGCAATTAGTTTACACATCTTTCATGTAGTTAGTCCTCACTTGTTATTTGTTCTCTATTTCATGCTAAGCAATGAATGATTCTCAATTTCTCGGATGTAAATAAAGTGTACTTTTAATTGAAAATATCATTTCATGTAAATGAAAATTTTCTTCCACATGCTTTTATTTACCTTCGCTTTGTTTTTCGCCCTTGTAGGCGGGTAGGGTGTCGTAAGCTATTTAGATTATTTTTTCAGTGTTGATGACATGTAAATACCATGCAAAGATCGTAGATTAATGAAATGTTCGTTACATACCCAACGAAAATAATGAGATCGTTAGTTTCGCAGTGCAAAGTGCATTCTAAATATACTGCCAAAGTTATTATGTGAAGCATTTACTTTAATATCATTTGATACTGTCACAACATAATCTTACAAAAATGTTTTTTTCCACAATTTGCACAATCCCTTAAACACGTTTACAGAAGGTAGTAATTCTCAGTTTCAAATAGGAAAAGTTTTGGTTTTCAGTGAAATTCGTTCGGACACATTCATGCGTATTCATATATTTTACAATTTCGAATTATTTTAATGAGCAATTAGATAAATTCACTGTTAAGTGTGTCAAGTATTAACTGCGAATGAGATTACACCTTAGTTTTATGAGAATTTGTGTTCAGGGTTCTGTTACGGTACATGCCAGTGCGACCCAACAGATTTGTAAATCCGCAATTTCGTGGGTAATATCTCTGAGTCATGGTGTGAGGTGTTGGTCCAAAACGACCATAATCCGATGTTGTTGTCACATAAAAAGGATGAATTGTATGATCACTGCCGTATCCCTTAATAATTCCATCAATAAATTACCATTTCTCATTGCAGGAAACCCTTAGGAATGTGTACAAGCTTTTGAAAGCCATGCATAATAATTTAGCAACACTGCATACTGCATAGGTATTAGGAAAATAATTGCGATGAATTGCAAATTGTTACCTTAAACCAAGCAGGGTTGTTAAATCTGCACGGGAGATTTTCTTCAATAGGGTAGTGATCGCATGTTCTTTTGCCGTCGATTCCTTCCCAACCAGTAAGCGGAGGTTGATTTCTTTCTTCTTCCGGTATTTGTTCTCTTAGACTTGGTGGTAAGCATTTCTGATTTTCTGGAAGTGGTACATAAGGCTTTGGGTAGCCTTCGAGAATCCCTATGCACGGGTAGGGAGGCAGACGAGGATTGCACGAATTTGCACAATTTGCTTCCAGAGCTTCTCGCGGTCCAACTATTTCATCATATTTCTGTTTCAACACATCCAACTTCCGAGTCCCGGAACAACAATCGGCAGGTGAAGGGGCATTCGCATATCTGACCACAATATATAAAATTGTATACATGAACGATCTAAGCAAGTTGATTCGTTTCAAAATCATCAATGGATTACAATAAAATTGACAGTAATTTTTAATGCTACATGCACATAAGTTGTTGTTATTACACTGTCTCAGTTGTAGAAATAGGGTTAATCCGAAAAGAAATATTTTTTGGTGTTCCCCTGGCCAGATCAACGATTGCATAAGCACCGTCAGCTTCTTTTTCGTCTTTGTCTTGTTGATAGTCTTCCAGTCGACACATATTATTCGGGTAACCTTCACGCGGTGGCTTGTACTTAGGCAGTGGCCTATAAATAAATCATTGCATTTTTTAAATTTTTCATAGCTTCTACTATTGAAGCCATTTTGCGAAACTGTATTTTTTGTAAGTGTAGGTACTGAAATATTAAACACTTACTCATAATTGGGGACAACCTTCAATGGTCGATCGCAAGGGTCATCAACTCTTCCAACAGCGTCCAGCAGAGGATGCCTTCTGGGAATCTCTTTTGGGTAAGGAACCCAACCAGGAGTAGAGGTAGTGCAGCCCCATGCAACCCCACTTGACGGGTTATACCCCTCAGCCATTACTGTCAATACAAAATCGTATTAAATACAATACTCCAGTGTCTTGAGTGAAATAACTGCATACGGGAAACTGACACTAAGATGACCATGAAAATTAACGAGAAATAACAGGAAATCTTTGGCGAGAAGGATAGATAATTTGTTTTACCGAGTTGGATAATTGAAAGATGCTGTTTCAATCGGTAATCGACTGTTGTCCTTGTCCGCTATTCCTTTGATATCCATGACTACTTTTGTCAACTCCTTGACATGTTAAGGGTACAGTTTTTCAGATCTTTTGGCAAAATGCGACACAAAGTTTAATTTCGAAATAGGTTGTAAATGGAGGCTGAAACCTCAAAG